>CM076578.1:564862855-565025355 GCA_034641835.2 Pinus albicaulis
GTATCTACCATAATATTCTCCACCTCTATCTGATCTCACGATCTTAATTTGTTTGCCGCATTGATTCTCTACTTCAGCCTTAAATATCTTAAAGGAATCTAATGCTTCGCTCTTTTTATGAAGCATGTAGAGATACATATATCGCGAGTAATCATCTATAAAGGAGATGAAGTATCTCTGACTATGTGAGTCCATGTCTGGACTACATATATCAGTATATATGATCTCTAATATGTTTGAACTTCTATTGGCACCTTTCTTTGACTTGTTGGTCTGCTTTCCCTTTATGCAGTCCACACAAGTCTCAAAATCAGTAAAATCTAGAGTATTAAGTACCCCTTCATTTACCAATCTTTTAATTCTATCTATGGAGATATGACCTAGTCTCCGGTGCCATAATTTAGAGGAATTTTCATCAATAACACATCTTTTAATACCAGTGTGAACATGCATTGAATCATAAGTGACATTTTTTTGTAAATTAATGCAATAAAGACCATTAGAAAAAATACCATTCCCAACATAATCAGATTTATAAAATAAACTGAAAGATGTTTCTGAAAAGTTAAAGGAATATCCAAAAGGTACAAGCCTTGAAACTGAAATCAAGTTTCTAGAGAAACTTGGTACGTAAAAGGTCTTTTCTAATTCTAAAACAAAGCCACTACTTAAAGTTAAATAGCATGTTCCTATAGCCTCCACATGCGAGCCCATCTTGTTTCCTGATAAGATGCTTTGCTCACTTCCCACTGGCTTCCTTCGATTTTGCAAACCCTGCAAGGAATTCGAAATGTGAATTGTTGATCCAGAATCAATCCACCATGTGTTAACATTGACATTAACCATATTAGATTCATAACAAACAAACGATATTGGATTACCTTTGTCTGCAAGCCATTTCTGAAATTTGGCGCATTCCTTCTTCATGTGTCCCTTCTTTTTACAGAAGAAACACTTGGAATCCTTCTTGATATCGGCTTGGGGAGGTATTTTACCTTTCCCTTTCTGATTGGCTTGAGATTTTCCCTTTCCTCACGTTGCCAGCATTGCACTTTCTCCCATTTCCATCACCAGTATTTCTTCCTCTTGAACACACATGGTCATGAGTTCATTAATTGACCATTTATCTTTATGTGTGTTGTATGAGATTTTGAAAGGTCCGTATTGGTGTGGAAGGGTGTTCAGGATGTAGTGCACCAGGAAAGATTCTGATATTTCAACCTCGAGTTTCTTCAATTGAGCCGCAGTGTCCCTCATTTGCATGATGTGCTCGCGCACACCTTTTACACTGGTGAGCCTCAGGGATGATAACTTCATGATTAGGGTGCTTGCAAGTGTTTTGTATGAAGTGACGAATTGATCATAAATGGCTTTCAGCAAGTCTCGGACTTTGTCATGTTGTTCAACAGAACCACGAATACCAGCTAAAATTTTAGTCTTAATGAACATAACGCTTAAACGATTAGATCACTCCCATCGTTCATAAAGCGCGATGTCTGCTGCAGTGCTGGTATTAGTGAGTGCTGGTGGTTCATCTTTCCTAATAGCATAGTCTATGTCCATCCACCCTAAATGAAGGAGAACTCTCTCCTTCTAGACTTTATAGTTATCTCCCTTAAGTTCAGGGATATCAGTACGAATTTCAGAGAAATTTGCAGGTTGTACAACTGCATAATATTAAAAACACATGCTTATGTTAAAATTGAGGCATAAATAAAATTTCATGCTTTACCAATGTAAATCATACTTTAAAATTGAATCTAATGACATAAAAATTGTCTGTGGACTAAATTTTTAATTCAAGCAGATTCAATTAACCTTTTGAACTTTATGATAAAACTTATTAATTCATAACTCCTGTGGGTAAGTTATGAATATTTTATCCTAATTAATTACTTAAATATAATAAAAATTCCTATGGGATAAAATTTATTATATTTAATATAATTAATTACAATTAATGTCTATTCTTTATGTGATCCTAATCAATCATAATATATAATTTTATTTGATTTGAGATGATGTGGCTATTCTCTAATCAATTAAAATTATATGAATTTCTAGACATTTTTATTTTTTTTTATAAATAAAAATTAACTGATAAATTTGCATGAATGAAACTACAATATTCATGCATAATATTTAACCATAGATTTCATATGCTCATTGATAATAACATGTTTTAATTCAATCTCAAATAATTAATTCATGCATAACTAAATATGAGCATATTTTCCAAAATTGCATATAATTAAACTAAATATTATAAGCATAAAAATTAAATAAAAATAGACATATTTCTAAATATATACTTTAATTTAGAAAATCTAAAAATAGGACATTTATCCAATTATATTCATAAATTACCAAGGCAGAGATGTAAAATTGGCTCTGATACCAAATGTTAGAATTTTTATAACTTCTTTAATGCAGAATTCTTTAAATGCAGAGTTAGAATGTTAACTCTTTTATGCACAGTAAAAAACAATTACTAAAAAAAAACATAAGCAATTTTATGTGCAGTAAAAAACATATCAATTAAAAAACTTTAAACTTTTTTTATGATATGTAAGCTTTAATAAAAACTTAATAACGATTCTATAATGCGGAAAAAGAATCGAAAAATAAATATAAAAATTAATTCCCAATACATCACATACCTCCCGCCATTGGTGTTAGTCAAATTCACAATATATGCAACTTCACTATGTAGAAAATTTGCACTCCACGACCGAAGCTGCTCCTTCATACACAATAATAAATAACTGTAGTAGCTAGGCTGAAACGATTAAGTGATAGAGCACTCAATACTCAAATCGCTGTGCAACTCCGTCAAAGTCTTCTCCAATTTTCGTTTTAGAAATGTTCCAAGAGGAAGTGGCAATCCCATATAACTCACGCTCTAAATTTTGCAAAGAGTCAAAGGACTTTTAAATTGAGTTACAGCAGCAAAGACAAATATAATATGGCGCACTCAGAATTGAAAGCACCACTTCACCGTTACTCGATAGAATATAGGAAAACCCAAAACTTCACATAAGCAGAAAAGAAGAATACAGGAAATCTGAAGGCTCTTCGAAGCTCAGCTAATTCTAGTTGATGGTGTAAAACTGAAGGGAATGAATTTTTGAGCTTGGGGACCAAACAGAAAACTATATAGCCCATCTTCCATCAAGCTTCTGTTGGCTATGTGTCAAATGCTCCACTGATCATGGCAGAGAACTGCAGTGGGAGTAATGGACCACTTCAGAAGATCCCAACAAGAAATTAATGAACTGCAGTTGATTTCCATAATTTAAGGAAATTACTGCAGTTAGTTTCCATAAATTAAGGAAATCACTGCAGTTGGTTTCCAGAATTTTACTCCAGTTGTTTCCAGAAATAGAGGGAGTAATCCTGAAATTCAGTAGCGGATGAGGGAGCGTAACAGTTCTGAGGCAATGGATGCCTTTAATTAACAGTGGGCCCGTCAATAGTGTTTCCAGGACCATTGATTAATAGGGGAACATGGGAAATGCATACACGATGCTAAAGATTAACTTGATAGATCGACATAAATTTTTTTCACTCATAATTGGAATGAGCCATGATGTGTTCTATGCATCAGATTAAGCTCTAGATTCCCTTCCTTAACTCGTTCCGTATGAAATAGAGATCATGATGTAATATTCTCTTTTTTATTTGGTCAAAATGGATGGAATCTTCCTATGGTATTGATCGTGGTATTTTCTCATGGTATCATCTTATGGTATTTGCCTTCAGTTTTCTAGAGAAAATAATACAATAAGGTTTCTAGAGAGTCCATCAAGCTTATAAAAAGGTATAGGAATCTTATCGTGTTCTTTTGAGGACTTGGATTGGCCAATTCTTGTTGGATCCAGGGATGAAAACTCCACGGTGAACTTGTATAGGGATCCAGTCAGGATTGACAAAGGCGCTTTAGTGTCTTAGTTTAGTGTTTAATGAGAAATCATGCATGCCATTTGTATGGGCTCCATTATTATTTGTATGGGCATGTATCTGTGTTTCTCGTTAATAATATAAACCAGCCTAGATCCATCTTAACTCCGTATCTATCAAGCGCCGAGAGGGATCAAATCTCTCGAGGTGCAAACCTCTTTTTTGAGTGCAAAACTTGAGGAAAGGTTTGCACCTCGAGAGATTTGATCCCTCTCAGTGCTTGATAGATCCGAAGTTAAGATGGATCTAGGCTGGTTTCAGTCGTGTGCTGCCAAGCAAAATCTATCAAAGATAAGATTAATTTTATCAATAATATGTAAATATATCAAATATTAATATAATCATTTTAAATATGCTAAATATTTCTGCGATTAACTTGGTCATTTTAATTTTAAATTTTCTTAGTTACCTTAGTTCATTGAGATGATAAATATTTTTAATAACTATAATGATGAAAAATGATGAAATATTTTTTTTGAATGCAAAGTGACAATAATAATGTTGAAAGCTAGAAAATGTGAATAATAAGAATGTACTCATTTTACAAATAGTTTTCATTGTGATCAATCTCAAACTATTTTCTTCTACTATTCTTATTGCAACCCTTGTTAGTTTTGTTATCTTTTCATATCGATTATATGAAAAAGAAAATTTAAATCATAAACCATTTAAATCTTTAGCTTGAGTTGTTGTAGTAAACATGATACCTTGTCTCTCTTGCTCTCCAATATTAACAGGTTAAATTACCATAACACAAAAATAAATGTACATTGTCAATAACTTTTTGTGCTTATACTAAAATCAATGCATATTGTGAATCCAATCACTTTAAAATTAATGTACCGTCATATATCCAATTACATCAAATCATAAATAAATATATACATTGAAATCACTGCATTTAATGCAAGCAATCAAATAAGATTAGAAAATAACTTCTACATTGAAATCAGTGCACCTAATGTAAGCAATCAAATAAGATTAGAAACCAACATCTACACTGAAATCAATGCATTTACTTAAAGCAATCAAATAGCATTAGAAATTGCCATCTACACTGAAATCAATGCATTTAGTGCAAACAATCAAATAGGATTAGAAATAATCTACATTGAAATCAATGCATCTAGTGCAAGCAATAAAATATAATTATAAATCGACGTCTAAATTGAAATCAACACATCTAGTGCAAGCAATCAAATAGTATTAGAAATCACCATCTACACTTAAATCAATGCATCTAGTGCAAGTAATCAAATATCATTAGAAATAAATATCTACACTAAAATCGATGCATCTAGTGCAAATAATCAAATAGGATTGTAAATCACCATTTCCACTTAAATCAATCCATCTAGTGCAAGAAATATTCTTCCCTCTCTCCACCCCCCATCCATATCTATATCCCCCTCCATCTCTTTTTTTGTGTCTCTCTATCCCACCCCCCTAAACACACACACTCTCGCACTCCATATATATCATTCTCTTTGTCAATCACCCCCTCTCCCCATCTCTCTCTTCTTTCCTCTCTTCACCTTCCATCTATATCTCTATCTTCCCCTTCTCTCCCTCTCCCCCATTAATATCTCTCTTTCCTCCTTTTGTCCTCTCTCTCTCTCCATCTTCCTTATCACTCACTCTCTCTCTAGAAACCAACATCTACACTGAAATCAATGCATTTACTCAAAGAAATCAAATAGGTTTAGAAATCGACATCTACACTGAAATCAATGCATTTAGTGCAACAATCAAATAGGATTAGAAATCATCTACATTGAAATCAATTCATCTAGTGCAAGTAATCAAATGTAATTATAAATCGACATCTAAATTTAAATCAACACATTCAGTGCAAGAAATCAAATTGTAGTAGAAATCACCACCTACACTGAAATCAATGCATATAGTGCAACTAATAAAATATATTTAGAAATAAATATCTACACTAAAATTGATGCATCTAGTGCAAATAATCAAATAGGATTAGAAATCACCATCTCCACTTATATCAATCCATCTAGTGCGAGAAATATTCCTCCCTCTCTCCACCCTCCGTCCATATCTATATCCCACTCCATCTATTTTTTTTTGTCTCTCTATCGCACCCCCCTAAACACATGCGCTCTTGCACTCCATATATATCAATCTCTTTTCCAATCACCCACTCTCCCCATCTCTCTCTTCTTCCCTCTCTTCCCCTTCCATCTATATCTCTATCTTCCCCTTCTCTCCCTTTCCCCTGCTAATATCTCTCTTTCTTGCTTTTGTACTCTCTTCCTCTCTCTCCATCTTCCTTATCACTTGCTCTCTCTCTCTCTCTAGAAAGCAACATTTACACTGAAATCAATGACTTTACTCAAAGAAATCAAATATTATTATAAATCGCCATCTACATTGAAATCAATGCATTTAGTGCAAACAATCAAATAGGATTAGAAATCATCTACATTGAAATAAATTCATTTAGTGAAAGTAATCAAATATAATTATAAATCGACATCTAAATTGAAATCAACAAATTTAGTGCAAGAAATCAAATTGTATTAGAAATCACCACTTCCACTGAAATCAATGCATCTAGTGCAAGTAATCAAATATCATTAGAAATAAATATCTACGCTAAAATCGATGCATATAGTGCAAATAATCAAATAGGATTATAAATCACCATCTCCACTTATATCAATGCATCTAATGTGAGAAATATTCTTCCCTCTCTCCACCCTCCATCCATATCTATATCCCCCTCCATCTCTTCTTTTCTATCTCTCTATCTCACCCACCTAAAACACACACTCTCACACTCCATATATATGAATATCTTTGTCAATTCCCTCCTCTCCCCATCTCTCTCTTCTTTCCTCTCTTCACCTTCCATCTATATCTCTATCTTCCCCTTCTCTTCCTCTCCCATGCTAATATCTCTCTTTCCTCCTTTTTTCCTCTCTCCCTCTCTCTCTCTCTGTATTCCTTATCACTCTCTCTCTCTCTCTCTCTCTCTCTCTCTCTCTCCACCTTTCTCTCTCTATGTCTTTCTTCTTACCTCCCTCTCCCTCCCACTCCAAGTCCATCTCTCTTTCCCTCCCTCTCTCCAATCTCTCACACCCTCTCTCTTCCTTCCTCTCTTTCCCTTTCTCTCCCATCTCTCTCTCCCTCTCTCTCTCTCTCTTCACCCACCAACTGTGTTACTATATCCCTCCCTCTCTCCTTATATTTCCTTCTCCCCCTTTATCTCCATATCTCCTTATTTGTCTCTTTATCTCGGCCCCAAACATACATGGTCTCTCTGTGTCTCTCCCTTGTCACTCCTTGTCTCTCTCCACTTTTCACTATCTATATTTCTTATTTCCTACATATCTCCCCCTCCAACTCCATCTCTCCATCGATCCCTCTCTCCTCCTCTCTCTCAAATCCTCTCTCTCATCCATCCTCTCTCTCTCTCTCTCTCCTAATTCCCTCTCTCTTCCCTGATCTCTCCCTCTCCTAACTCCCTCTCTCTCTCTCTCTCTCTCTCTCTCTCCTAACTCCCTCTCTCTTCCATGATCTCTCTCTCTCTCTCTCTCCAATACTCTCTCTTCCCCCATCACTCTCCTCCTCTCTCTCATCTTTCCTCTCTCTCCCTTTCTCTCCTACCTCCCTCTCTCTTTTCCCTCCAATCCTCTCTCTTCCCCCATCTCTCTCTCTCTCTGTCTCTCTCTCTCTCTCTCTCTCTCTCTCTATAATCCTCTCTATTCCTCCATCTCCCTTTATTTCTCTCTCTCTTTCTGCCCCTCTCTCTCTCCAACTACATTACTATATCCCTCCCTCTCTCCTTCTCTCTTCTTCTCTCCCCCCTTCTTTCCATACATCTTACTTTGTCTCTTTATCTCACCCCTAAACATACACACTCTCTCTCCATCTCTCCCTTATCACTCTCTCTCTCTATTTCTTTTTAGTTATGTAAACTAATGAACACAAATATTCGTAAATATAAAGCAGATTATGGAGTAAATATGAAAAGAGGTTTTATTTACTTACCATACCTCTAGTTTATTTATATTTTTATTTATTTACCATACCTCTTTTATTTACTATGGTATTTGGCCCATAGGCTTGTTATATAATTAGATTTTTATTTATAATCCTATTTGATATATTTTTATTTATTTACCTTACCTCTTTATACCTCTTTTATATTTATTTATTTACCATACCTCTTTATACCTATTTTATATTTCTTTATTTATCATACCTCTTTATACCTCTTTTATATATATATTTTTTTTACCATACTTATTTTATAAATATGGTATTTGGCCCATGGTATCAATATTAATTTGTCCCATGGTATTAGTCCCATAGGCTTCATCTAAATAAAAATTCCTTTTTAAAAGTTTTTTTAAATATAAAAAGGTTTATGGAGTAAATATAAAAAGAATTTTTATCTATTTACCATACATCTAGTTTATATATATTTTTATTTATTTACCATAGCTCTGGAGTAAGTATAGAAATAGGTTTTATTTATTTACCATACCTCATGTTTATTTATATTTTTATTTATTTAAATTTTAAAATATTGCAACTTTGATGGGCAAATATTTATGTCTTTAAATATTTTAATTTATCCATAGAATATGGGTTTTCTTTTTTAAAGATTCATTTTACAAATATTTAATTAAAAGAAATATTAAAAGATTTTGGATTTTGATTGTTTGTGTTGAATTAACTCTTTTCCTTTGATTTAGAAAATGGTATTGACTTTAGTAAAGAGTAAAGATGTATAAAATTTTACTTAATTTGGAAATTCAATGTGGTAAATTTTTTTGTTAAAGGTAAATTTATGATCCATTCAAATTCCTGTATATAATCTACTATGCATTCAAATTATATAAATAATACATAGTTGTATTTTAATAGTTAATATCAGCGCATTAATAAGTTAAAAAAGTTATATATAATCTAAATATTCAAGTTGTATAAAATTCAAGATTAGGTTAATGCTTTGGCTGACTTTAGAAAAAGTAAAATTTATTAATTTTTTTTAGAATGTCACATACTCGACATCGGGGTCATACTGGGCTGTAGATTGTGCTTCTCAGCGCAATAAAGAGATGCATTCCTAGATCCCATTTGCGTTCTTGTTCTAGCTGAAAGTTTAATTGAATCATAATATTAATTTTTTCTAGATCTGTGATCATTTTTATCATTTGGGATCTTACAGTGGTATCAGATCTCTATGCATCTTGCTAGCATGAGGGTTTATTGTAGATTAATTCTGAGACATGATCGAGGGATTCGAGAGAAACTAATTACCGTGATTTTATATAACCACCCTAGCTAGAATCTTGTAAATTTCAGTGGTTATGTATATCCACCCTAGTTGGCTCATCATTGTGTAGATTTTCTAGTGTCAAAGAAAGGATTATTGTCAGAGTTATTGTACAAGATTGATTTTTTTTTTTTTGGGTGAGATTCCAATATTAAATTTTTTTTTTTTAAAAGAGAAGAAAAAATAAGAGGGTAGGTACAACTATTAGTTTCATTAGGGATTGTTGTTAAGCTTGTTAAAAAAAAATGTGTTGGGGAAATATGATAGGGGATTATGTGTCGTTATGTGATGGAAAGGTATGTAATGTGATTCAAGTCGTTGGGTATTATTGTGGTTGTGGTTAAAACAGGTTTTATTTATTGGCATCTAAATTGGGCCAAATTTGTTTGAAGATAAACTTAATATTTTGAAAGCCATGATTCACAGAAACTCCCTATGAAGATTTAGTGTGGGTTGGTATGGGAGAATATGGATTGTCTTGAAGAGACCTTGGAAAACACCCATAAACTTCTTAATGAATTAATGAGAATATATGGTCCTTTATGCACTAGTACCTTCTTAGACGAAAGTAAAGGTCAAAGAAACATACCATTCTAAAAAAGGGTCCTTTTCATTCTACAACAGAACCACTCATGGGAAATGAAGGAAAGACAAGGAAGAGAGGTTAAGCTTTTCACACTTGGATGTGAATTACAACAAACAAAGTCATACATAGAACTTCATAATTTGGAGGAATTAGACACATATTTGTCTAAGGTGGGGCAACCATAATGGAAGAAGCTCAACTGGGCTCTCAAGCCATCCATGATACGAATGGAAAATGGCCTACACCCATGGTATTCATCCACCCATGGAATTTATCCCCCCATGGTATTATAAGTGGCATCTATCCATGGTATTCATTCACCCATGGTATGTATCCACCCATGGTATTCATCCACAAATGGAATCTACACATGGTATTTTAAATGGCCTCCACCCATGGTATTCATCATCCATGGTATTTATCCATCCATGGGTGGGTAAGTACCATGGGTGAATGAATACTATGGGTGAATTAATCAATACATGCTTGCATTGATACAACCCAAACTCTGCAAGAATCCTTGTGACAAGGTCAGGCTCACAGTGACTTCTTGTCTCAACAAGATCATAGCTTTAAAATCACCACTTCTACCTTACAATAATGATATCATGAGAAAGAATATTGCAGTTGATAGTAGAAGCCCTCCAAGTGTTGAAGAACATCATGCTTCCCACCTTTCAGAAGGAGTGAAGAATCTTAGAACTCATGGCTGAGTTTAGTTTTGGCACATTCATGTTGAATCTATAATGTGAGGACTTGATCTTTCAGGTGTTCCAAAATTTTTACACCAGCATTACATCAGCTCATCCTGAAGTGTCAAAACAAGCATTCAAAAGATTATGTCCTTATTTTTAGAAGGAGATGTTGACATCTGCAAG
Source organism: Pinus albicaulis (assembly GCA_034641835.2). Lineage (NCBI taxonomy): Eukaryota > Viridiplantae > Streptophyta > Pinopsida > Pinales > Pinaceae > Pinus > Pinus albicaulis. The sequence continues at coordinate 564,873,591 of CM076578.1, forward strand.
ATACTAAGATCCAAATTGTTGACCCTTTAGAGGAAGGAAATAACTATATCACCAATCACCTATGATCTAGTCGAGAAGTTGGTCAGGAAAAACATAAAATTTCTCAGAATGGCGTGGAATAAAAAGTAGCTTAAAAGGATTGCTGGAGGAAGCAAGAACAAAGGTAGTAAAACCTGCAGCAAGAATGAACTAAGGAGACGACTATGTTTTAACTGCAACGGACCTTGGGCACTTAACCTTTCATGTCTAGGTGATAAGGAGGCAACACGAGTTGAACTATTGGAGACTCATTTAGATAATGGGGATTCATCTATATTTGGGTTCATCAGTTTTAATGAGAGCACCCATGAAGTATCCAAGAAATCAACTACAGACAGTGAGAAGCAACACAATGTTTTTTAGAGAGACTTTCAACACAAAACGATGATAATCAGTGAGCTTGAAAAAGTACATGGGGAAAGGAAGGACGTAATTCTTCCTGACGATATGGTAGACTCTTGTAGAACTGAGTCCATAGATCTCTAGGATGAAATCCATGAAGAATATGAACATTCAAGTGTAAATAAGAGTCCATCGGTGCATCCATTTTTGACAACCAGAGAGGATGGAAAAAAAAGTGTCAACACAGGTGGAGAAGGCCAGGAAGAATACATTCAAGGAGACTTAAATGAGGATTAAGTGATGGTAAACCAACATGATGAGCATGATCATAAGGAGCAACATGACAAATATAGTATGCAGGATGTTTCATTTTTGGAGAGTTGATGAAAGGTTCAAGTTGAAGCTATGGTCATGGGGCATTCGATGCAGACAGATACAAAGGCATTCAATAGGAAACTAGAATTTCCATAAGAGTACTTTTGGGAAAAGATTGTGCATTTCAAGATAGATCTTATGATGTTGAAGCAGAGAGTCTGGACAGTCGAAGACACTGTCTTATAAGAGAATAGAAAATTTGAGGAGCTCATAGGGGTATGTGCTAAATCAATGACCAATTTGTCTAGTGTTATGGAACGACTCAAGTCCCTCACAAGGCAGCAAGAGGAGTATAGTTGGGATTTCTAGAGCAGCCCTCTATAGAAGTACATAGATAAGGCTTGAAACATTAGGAACCCACCTTTATACATTGAGAAGAGTAGGGAAGAGTTCTCCAAATGCATCATGTTGGGTGACCAAGTGGAGCAACATGAATTAAGCATCGAGCAACATTGACATAGTAGATTTGTAGATATTCATCCTTCACAAGCCATGGATTGGCAAGAGATTATGAGTTGGTACTCTAATGATGGGTTGATTTCTAGGAATATACTCTCAGCCAAGGGCATATTACAGCTTTGGCCCTTTGGCAAGGGAAATGATGGAGGGTTGATATGGCACCATAAACCACAGGTCCCAAGACTTGGGTGACATTGTGATCAAGGAGAATCCATTGGGGCCAGAATTGAATGGAGGATTGCTTGGGACCCATATAATATATCAAGGGAAGTATTAGTCAGAGGATTCTTTGGGATCAAGTTATCGAAGGATCCATTCAAGATCATGTAGCATGGAGGTGTGGAATAACACATTGGGTTGTATGGGATCCTGGTATCAATGTTTTTGTTGTGGATGATAGTGAATTGCTTGAGGGCAAGCAATCTTTGGGTGGGAGGATTTGTAATATTCCCTTTCTTGATCTAGTCAAATTGGATGGAATCTATCCATGGTCTTTACCATGGTATTTTCCCATGGTATCAACCCATGGTATTTGCTATAAGTTTTCAAGGGAAAATAATAGAATAAGGTTTCTAGAGAGTCCATCAAGCATATAAAAGGAGATAGGAACTAGGCATTGAGATCATCTTGAGTTTGTCAATCTTATCATGTTTTGTTGAGGACTTGGCTTGTCCAGTTCTAGTTGGATCCAGTCAGGATTCACAAAGGTGCTTCCGTGTCTTAGTTGAGTGTTTAATGAGAAGTCGTGCATGTCATTTGCAGAGGTTCCATTCTTATTTGTATGGGCATGTATATTTTTTCCATCTAATAATATAAATAAAGGGTTGTATTTCTAGATCCCGTTTGTGTTCTTCTTCTAGCTAAAATTTTACTTGAATTGGAATATTAAAGTGTGACAGATCCGTGATAATTTTTATCATTTGAGATGTTACACATAAACAAGTTATGATAACAAACAACCTCAATGCCACCCTCTACATGAAGTTCCCATACAATTTCTTCAATTCACAATTTGATCCATTTACCATTCACAACCAAATTGAAAACCAACACATTAAAAGAAGGTACCAATGATAAAAATCTCTTATAACTACTCTTACCCCTCCAACTATTGAGTGAATTTCCAATTTTTAGATTCCAATCTTGCATATCGATGCCTTGTCATCCAATATTTGTGGAATTTGTTCCTTATTTGCAGATTTCATGCATAATTGTTGAGGCATCCCTACTGTATGTCCAACGTCATTTCCATGCTTTGGATTACATCAACTTGATATTTCGCATGGGAACAACCTGGAAATATTGAACCAGAGAATTGGAGTGATATGCCATTAATTCCCATAATCAAATTTCTACTACAAAAGTACCATGTACCTCCGAGACCTTACCATTTCTATCACGATTCCACTCCTCAATTGAACCTGGGAATCTCCATAACCATTTCAGTACCATACCGTTCACACACACTCTGCGATAGCAACAGAGATACAATATACAGGAGTTCGTTTTCAGTTGTGCGGAGCTTTGCTTATGTAGAGCCTTACATAGATGGAAATTTTTGTGCAACTCCACACAAGAAAAGTTTCCATTTGTAGGGACCACCACAAATTGTGCAAAAATTCTGCAGAAGGAACATGTCCTGAGCTAGTTGTGTTATTTCATTCAGAATTTTTGGGTCCCTGGGTCCCCGCACACCAATATCAAGCTCATTGTGCGAGAGGAAGCCAATTGTGCAATGCTTCCGTACTCTCATTGGCCACGTGGGGTGCCACCTCATGACTTGAATTCCTTTGACTAATGAACTAAACATGATGTTGGGCAAACACTTGGGAAATTCTGGGGTCTTTGATCCATGTTATTAATTTTTTTATACTGCAATAAATTTAAAATTTAAATCTCAATGCAAACAAATAACCTCACTCTTGTAAATGATATAAATTATACATGCTCGTAGTTGTCGACTAGCCCTTACTCGTTAACTCATATGTGTGCATAGAGTGGGAAGTGTGGAGAATTATCTTAGTCATATGTCAAGCTAGCCGCCTCAACCTAACCTACTCCTTAATACAACATCAAGAACTATTAAGATCTGTAATCACCATAGATGACCCACCTATGTTGAATAGTCAAGATTTTAAAAACCCATTACAAATCAACAGAACTCCAACCACTTGGAAAATTTGTACTGAGCTATATTCGTGAAATAATATGCATTGATTATACTTATTAGTCGACGTCATCATGCTAGGACAGGTTGGGACTATAGTGATTGAAAAGGTTTGGTTAGCATTAGTTCAGATGTCAAGCAATCTAAGTTTTTAGCAAGTGAAATTTTTGTAGCTTATAAAATTCATGAATTAGACTTTTACAACCAATAAAATGATTTGCCTCTTCCCGAGGTGGGGAGGCTATAACATTAGATTATATTTATATGTTTTGTTGATAATTAGCAACCTCAAACTAATGCTAGCATTAGTGGGCTATTATTAAATGTTATTGGTTTCGGGCTACTTATTTAAGTTATAAAGCAAAGTGTAGAGGCACCATTACTTACTCGACAATATTACTCACCCTAAGCTGCTATGGCACTAAATTAATGTCCCGGTGTCAAATTACAAGATAGCCATTTGTTGCGTGGCACTACCTACTTTTCGTCACTTAGAAAGAGTCGAAATAAAATATCACCTACCAACTTCCAAAGACTATATCACTGAGCACTATCCTAGACTTGGGTCCTAAAATTCCCTTCTCTCTCTTTGGTTTAGGTCTTAAAATACTTCTACCCTCCACCTTTTATGCGAACAATTTTATGCTAACAACACTGCTGACGATGTTGGCTGCTGCTCCTGTAAAAATAGTCTCCATGGCTTTTGCAACTTCAAAGAAAAGAAAAACTATAATTTTTTGTAGATGTTCTATGCTTGATGAAAATTTATATTTTATCCCCAATATCAACCAACAATCTCATAAACAAGAAATTAAAATGCTAATAAAACATAACAATAGATCGACAAAAGAAAAGAAAAAAATATATATGTGTGTTGGTGCATTACGGTAGTAAACAAGATGCTTCAACCAACAAATTCTCAATACGGTCAACCATTTAGAAGTGTCACACAACCCTCTCAAACAACAATATCAGTCAACCCAAAGTCAAAAAAATTCAACATTGTCACATTCAATGGTCAATGCAAAATGACAGCGGCAAAAAGTAAACACAGCCCGGTCAAAGTCAACGTTCAACCTCGATTTAAGTGCCAGAAAATGCGGACTACAAAAATCAAAATTTTGACCAAGATTTGGGTCAGTGTGACAAATAATTGACCAAATTCAATGGTGTTCAACTCTACGCTGAAAAACTCTAGGTCAGGAAAACATAAATCTTCTTGCTGCATTTTCCCACGTGTGAGGAGAAGAGAGTCCAATAGATGATTGAAGCAATCAGATGAGGAGAGAGAATATGATGTGATGGATGAGCAAAAATGACCTCCAACATTGACCTATTTATATCCATCAATGAGTGGTGTATGACATAACTACTGGGGCTTCAAGCTTACATTTCATTTTAGGCCTACCTGCACATATTTTGCATAAATTCAAAATAAATGTTCTTCTCATCGGATCAAGATGATCTTTAGATCGATCTTGCACCTCTCCGAAAGAGGAATCCAATAAAAATATTTGCATCTTCATCTGAGCATCACAACATATATTTTGGACCTAGTTGTCCAAAATTAACACTCCCTCTCAACTAGGGAGAACTCCACCCACTTGTGCCATCCAAAAATCGTGCATCATCTTGCATTAACTTGCTTTGGTGGTTTCTTTACTTCAAAAAAAAAGTGGTTCAGTCACAAATACATCATTACCGGCTCACAGATTCAGACTAGAGGTCTAAAATCTCTGTAGGACTCAAAAAGAGTCACATACCAACCTAAAGTTGGTTTACCTAACCCAAAGTTAGTTGGAGGTCTGAAACCACACCAGACTTGATCCTAGATCAAGTGGTTGGAAAAATGCCATCCTAGACATAGAGAGTATGGAAATCTTTGATGCATCCACCAGTCTTTGCTATTGGTCTTTAGCTTTTCCCACCTCACTTTCCAAATGAGAGGTACTTCCCATGGGTCCGGGACTCAATGGGTAGGATGCGTATGGGGCATAGATCATGAGAGGTGAACCAAATCAACATCATAAAAATGGGGCAGAAGCACCACAAGGTTCGGAAAGACTACCCCCTTGTGTGCTTATAGCTTTGAGAAGCTATCCCCAAAGGCCCCCCAAAGCTCCAAGAGCTCATCGTCCAATAGGACCCTCAGCATAGGGTCATTCCACAACTCCAAGATTCTCACGGAAGGTTAGGAACTTGACCTTCCCCAAGGGCTTTTTGAGAATATCCGCAACCTTCTCATCAGTTCCTATATGATCGAGCCTTATGGCGCCTTGCTATACCATATCCGAGATAAAATGGTACTTGATATCAATATGCTTGGATCGATCGTGGAACATAAGATTCTCGGACAATCAAATCCCACTCAGGTTATCACATAGTATCACGGTGGTATGTAGCACATGCTCAAATAGCTCACTGAAGAGCTTTCACAACCAAAATGCTTGACAACAGTCCATAGTCGCTACAATGTATTCGGCATCCGTGGTGCTCAAAGCCACTGACTTCTGCTTCTTGCTCATCCATGATATCAAAGTAGACCCAAGTGTGAAGTAGCATTCCGATGTGCTCTTACGATCAACCACACTGCCAACCCAACTGGAATCAGTATATCTATGGAGTGTCACGCTCCCAGCAGTGTATCTCGGCCCATGGTTTATCGTGCTCCCAAGATATCTCAACAGATTCCTAGCACCAACCCAGTGAATGTGATGAGTTTCAACTATATTTTGACTCAAATTGTTCATTGCAAAACATACGTCCTAATGGGTGTTCACTAAGAACATTAGGGCCCCTACGAGTTAACAATACTCAGAAGGATTTGCTAACATGGGCCCAGTAGTGCTGCCACTCAAATTCTTAAAGTTGAGCTCCATTGGTGTCAACATGGACCTACATTCTACCATTCCAATTTTTTCCAGAAGCTTCACAATATATTTTCCTTGAGAAAGGAGAATATTGCCATGTCTCTACCAGACCTCTGGGCCTAGGAAGTAATGTATCAGTCCTAGGTCCTTCATCTCAAACTCAACAATGAGCTCCCTCTTACAATGATGAATCAGAGGGTCAACACCTGTCAGGAAGAGGTCACCCACATACAACACCAGAATGAGACGCTTTTCTCTATAAACCTTGAAGTAAAGGTTTAGATCAGCATTAATATGAGTGAAGCCCAAATTCATCAGGTAGTTATCTATCCTCTTGTACTAAACTCTGGGTGCTTTTTTCAACCCATAGAGGTATTTCGTGAACCTAAAAACATGAATTTCCCAATCTTGGATTTCGAATCCCAGAGGTTGCTTCACATACACCTCTTCCTTTATTGCACCATGCAAAAATGCGGTCTTCACATCCATTTGATGAAGATTCCATCCTTGCGTCACAACAAGGGATATGATAGATCAGATGGTAATATATCGAACCACAGGTGAAAATATATCATCATAATCTATTCCTTCCTTTTGAGAGAAGCCTTGGGCAATGAATCTTGCCTTGAAATTTTTAGCACTACTATCAGATCCATGCTTGATCTTATAGAGCCATTTTGAGGTGACAACTCCTTTGTCCTCTAGTCTCAGAACCACATCCCAAACATAATTCTTCATAATGGATCCATATTATTCGTGCATAACATCCTTCTAGACTTGATGTTTTATGGCTTCCTCCAAAGATCTAGGCTCTAATTGTATGATTATACTCATGGCAACTAGATACCCTTGGTATCTATTTGGATTCTTGCTTTCATGCAATGTCCCCCTTGGGGCCATATGTCTCTCAACATCCTCGAGAGTGTCCCTGAGCCATGATAGTCTCTTCCTCATTGAAGGGGATGGATCAATAGGGTCCATCGGTCCTTCAACATCGGGCATCATCTCATCCTTCGGTTCTTCTTGATTTCTAGACCTTGATTCATGATCTTCCTCAGATATCGGAAGATTTATTACTTTCCTCAAGGAAAAATCTTTGTTAAAGGTAACATTATGGCATATCTCCACTTCCCTTTGACTAGGCACATAGACTCTATAGGCCTTCGAAGTTTCAATGTAGCCCACAAAAATTCATTTCCTCCTAGAAGAATCCAACTTGCTCCTCTTCTCCTTCAGAACATGAAATTAAAAAGGACATCCAAAAACTCTAAAATGTGAGACATTAGGTTTCTTACCAGAGAAAACCTCTTCAGGAGTTTTGGATTCCAGAGCAGAATGTGGGCATCGGTTTTGTATGTACAGAGCAGTGTTCCCAGCTTCTCCCCACAAAAACTTCAGAAGACCTTGGTCACATAGCATGGCATGGGCAACTTCCATAATGGTCCTATTATTTCTTTCAAAAATTCCATTCTTCTCATGAGTATAGAAAATTGTGGTCTCCCTCTTGATGCCATCTTCTCTGCAAAAGTTCTTGAACTCGTTCGTCTCATATTCAGTGCCATTATCGGTCCTCAGTATCTTGATCTTCTTCCCTGTTGAATTTTCCACCAAAGGTTTGAAGGTACGGAACCACATGAAAGCATCATCCTTCTTTTTCAAGAAATATATCCATGTTTTCTAAGATAAGTCATCTATGAACGTCATATAATAAGAACATCCTCCCAAGGATGTCACGGGCATGATGTAGTAATTAAAATACATCAGATGTCTTTGTGACGCTTGAGGGGAAAGGTCCACTTGTATGATTTCCTTTGGCATAGCCATGACATACACCTTCATGATAATTTGTGAACTAGGGAATCCTCGTCACCACCTTCCTTGCTTCAGGAAGGGCTTTGTAGTGAAGGTGTCCAACCCTCCAGTGCCATATTTCAGTTTGTTGAATAGTATCACATGTCATCTCTCCCACTGGACTTCCTCCAACCTGGTAGAGTGTATCAACTCTAAACCCAATCATGATAGCTTCCTTGAAACTATTCTTACATATACACACCTTCCCATCAATGAATGGCACATTCAAACTTTTGTCTCCCATGGCTGAAATAGACACAAGGTTCTTCTTCAAATCAGGTACGTAGAGTACATCTTGCAAGTGGAGGACTTGAACTTGAGACAAGTGGAGGGTCACAGTCCCTATCTCTTTCACATGATATGTGGCATTATATCCAAGCATAATTTTCAGATTAGCATCCTTCTCAACCATGTCAAAAAGTGCTTCCTTGAACCTAGTGATGTTCCTTGAGGCAGCACTATCTATCAACCAGACATCCATAGTGTCAGGTGGAGATGCAGCAAAGAGGGAAGATACAAGAATGAATTCATTTCTTTTATCATAAGAAAAATTTGATTCCTCATACCTAGAATTTCTCGACCTTTTGGAAGGTTTCCCATTTCCACCAAAGGGAGCCTTCCTTTTTCCTTTGAACCTCTTGTTCCTTTGATTTCCATTCTTTCAATTGTTGTTGTTGTCATCATCATCGAGAGAATACTTCTTGAAAGGGAATTCTCTAGTATAGTGTCCAGTATTGTGACATGTGTAACATTTACCTTTATTTCCTTGAACCACTGCTCTTCCTTTGTTCCTAGGACCACCAAATTTCTTCTTCTTAGCAGGAGCAGTGAAGGCAACATTTCCTTCATTTTCATATTCCTTCATCCTTGTCTCTTCTTGTATGCATATCGATAATACTTTGTCAAAATTAGGTATCACATTGTTATTGAGAATGGTAGTGTTGAATACATGCCATTCGGATGGGAGACCTCCAAGTGCAGTGAGAACCATCTCTCGATTAGTTATTGTCTCCCCAATAGCCAGAAGATTGTTTCTGATTTCGATCAAATTCAGAAAATATGATTGAACAGATTCATCCCCGTCTTTCTTTACATCCTTCAGTTGATTCTTAAAGAATATGACTTGATTTGCATTGTTGGCCTTGAACATGTTGACCAAATTATCATACATCTCCTTGGATGTGCCCAGCTCAGAGATGTAGGCAACCAGACTCTTATGAATTGAGTTCCTGATCACCGACTTCACTTTGATTTCACCCTTCTTATACTTTGACTTGGTGGCAATAGGTGCAGTGGATGGAGGCTCTTGGATTTTACCCTACATATAGTCCATGACATCTTGGTCTTCCAACATAAGATCCAATTTCATCTTACAAGCTTGGAAGTCTTCCTTCCCAGTCAATTTGTCATCAACTTTAAAGGCATTATATTTTGAGGTACCCATTCTCTTCTTTGGTGATTGCTACAAACTTGGGCTTTGGCTTCACCTCAGATCTTATACAATGTAAATTTTTGTAGATGTTCTATGCTTGATGAAACTTTACTTTTTATCCTCAATATCAACTAGCAATCACATAAACAAGAAAGTAAAATTCTGATAGAACATACCAGTAGATCAACATAAGACAAGCCAAAGATATATGTGTGTTGGTGTGTTACGGCGGTCAACAGGATGCTTCAACCAGAAAATTTCGAATACAGTCAGCCAACCGGAAGTGTGACACAACCCTCTCGGACAACAATATCAATCAACCTAAAGTCAACAAAATTCAACGCTGTCACAGTCAACGGTCAATGCAAAACAACAGCAGCAAAAAGTCAACGCAACCTGGTCAGAGTTAATAGTCAACCTCGATTTCTATGCTAGAAAATGCAGACTACAAAAATTGGAATTTTGACCAAGATTTCGGTCAGTTTGACCAAGTGTTGACCAAATTCAATGCTGGTCAACTCTGTGCTGAAAAACCCTAGGTCGGAAAAACATAAATCTTCTTGCTGTGTTTTCCCACGTGTGACGAGAAGAGACTCTAATAGATGATCGAACCAATCAGTTGAAGATAGAGAATGTGATGTGATGGATGAGTTAAAATGACCTCCAATGTTGACCTTTTTATATCCATCAGTGAACCTGGGTGTGTGACAAAACTGCTGGGCCTTTAAGCCTACATTTCATTTTAGGTAGACATGCACATATTTTGAATAAATTCAAAATAAATGTTCTGCTCATTGGATCAAGATGATATTTAGATCGATCTTGCACCTCTCTGAAAGAGGAATCCAATAAAAATATTGGCATCTTCATCTGAGCATTGAAACATGGAGTTTTGACCTAGTTGTCCAAAATTAACAACAACAGAGAAAAAATGAAATAGAATGAATATTCAGACAAAATTTTCTGCAAATATGTATGTAAGTGGGTCGAAAAAAATGAGATTAAGTAAAAGAAATTTGGAAACTAATTTGTATTCATGTTTTGGAATTGGATGTAGGAACTAAGAGAAAATTAGTGGAATTAATAGAGGAGTAATTTTGGTTTCTTTTTCTCCTGTCGACATGTTATGCTTAACGTGTTGTTTTGCGTTGGAATTTTATGATTCAACTTGTGGAGTACTGAAAAGGTATGATTTTGCTGATTACTTTAATGACTTTTTAATACAATTTGTGAACCTTTTGTATCATGGATTTGGAAAGTCATAAGAAACTATCACAAAACATGTGAGAATCGATGTGTATAACTTAGCCACTGATAATGGTTATTTTCTATACATGGAAAGAAGAAAACGAAGAGTTTCCGCTCTAAAGATAAGAACGAAGTGGAGATAACTGCTGTTCCTCTGGATGAGAACCGAACGCAAACATAGGGAAACAAGATCAAGGTGAATCGGCTCGGGCCAGAAGGAGAGGACACCAGCTCAGCGCAATAGCAAAGACAGGATGAAGAAGTTAACTGTTTGGCGAATCCCTCAGGATCGAAGATCCTGAGGGATCGCTGCTTTATTAATCTAGCTGCTTGGACATCTCCGCCATCGTCCTTATAAAGAGAGACAACACTGTTAGTTTAGAAATGGCGAGATAAGATACGTTTTATGTAATCTTCTGTAAAACATCAGACTTGGTTATTAAGCTCTGTTGAGAACCGGTTCAATGTATTTTTGATCAATGTCTTAATGAAAGCCTGGTGATTATTCCATCTTCGCGTCTGCGTTAACCTAAAGCGGTGCATCCTTGGAGGCTAAGGGCCCGGCCCCGAAGGACACTTGCTTCTGTACCATTACAGCTTCATTTCTGTGTGGTTTGTTTATTATTTCTATTCGATTGTTTGATATGCTATACAAGTTCATATTACATGCTCTGTTCCAGTTTGAATCATTGAAGTTTCTACAACTAGACTTATGTGTTAACTCCGCATTGCGTTATTCTTCCTTTCAAGAGTTAATCGCATATCCTTACTGTTATGTTGCAGAGCTGTTATATTAACATTTGTGTTGCGTGCGTTTCCATTGAATCAGTATTGTCCCATAATTCATTAATCGTTATTGCTGTTCCATTAATATGATTTGTGTAATCCGCCTTTAGAATGATAGAATGTTCCTTGATTGCAAAGAGTGTATAGATTGAGTTTGATTATAACCTGCGGGACTTAGTATTCACTTGCTGTTCCATTTTAGAGTTGTTGTTCCATTTCAGAATTGTGGTTTAATCCTTTATGTCCTTGGCTGATCTATTTATCTGCATTTGATGGTTTGCTGTGAGAGATGATCTAAGACTGTAGTGAGCAGTATCAGTCACTGTTTAGCTCCCAGGCTTGTGATCTATGCTTTAGTTCTTTTTCCATCAGTTTCTGAAGGGATGGTTTATTATTGCCGAACCCTTGACTGATGAGTTATTGAGTTTCCTGAGTGTGTGATTTATTTCTTTAAAGTAATTTGATTTCAGTTAAGCATCCGTTTACTCTTGTATTTCTTAAGCACTGTACTACTAGCATTACTCTGACGAATGAGCCTCGGATTGAGTCACTCTTTGTAATGACAAAACGCTCTCGGGTTGACATATTAATGTGAGGTGATTAGAGGTGAAAGAGACCCTTTTTATAGCTCTACATTTTGGCGCCGTTGCCGGGGAAAGAGTGTAGCCATTTGTCTTTTTTTCAGAGTAGTGTACAAGCCTGCTAGGGAGGAGTTGGATCCTAAAAACGGAAGGTAAGAACCTACGTGCAGAGCATGTAAAAGACCTGCTCATTATCCGCTTTCCTAACAGATTTATTGTTGCTTGTTTGAATAGAAGTTCGTAGTTTATTTTTGAGTGCATGACTAAGCAGAAAAGACCAGAAAAGAATATCAAACCCCCATCCAAACCTGAAAAAGCTAAGGGGCCGGTGACCCTTGGCCGAACGACCTTCATAGACGAAATCTATAAGAAAACAGAAGTCTCAGCCATCGGTAGGCTTCAAGAAAAACACTTCCAAACCGCCTACTAGTTCCCTTCAGGCCACAGGATCACCATCTGTAGCCTGTGCTGAGGTGCATAGTCAAACTGAGGAGCAGGACTTTCAAGAAGTTGAAAATTCCACTCCAGAATTATTGCAGGAAGGGAACTCTAGTAACTTTTGCGAAGGAGAAGGAGAAACAGAGGAAACCAAGGAACCAAAATCTCCTCTTGAAACAAACCAGTCATTAGATAGCCCAGATAAGGGGAGTGCTGCGAAAGTCGTTGTTGAAGAGATTCAATCTCCTCAAACACCTGGTATTCCCATTATTCCAGATAAAGGAAGCGCTATTAAAAAGATCCCTGTCAGAACCGTTCCCACCCAACCTAGGAATACCCTCCTAGATATCCCAGAAGGTTACTGGCATATATTCGATCCCATGGCTCAAAACCAACCAAACGCTCAAAACCAGCCAAACACTCAAACCTCTACATTACAATATCCTATAGTGGATTCTACAGCAAATGCACCCATGAAAGCTATCCCTCTTCAGCATATCCCCACATTTCACGGACTCACATCAGAAGATCCGGATGCATTCCTATTTGAATTCGATGTGTTATGTCGGGGGTATGATTACACCACCGATCCCCAAAAATTGAAATTATTCCCCTCTACATTGAAAGGGGCTGCTCTAAGATGGTTTATGGGGCTAGGTGGCGGGGTTATCAACAATTGGGATCAAATGAAAGAATCCTTCTTAAAGAAATATCAGGATTATTGTAGGTCTAGAGAATTAAAAGACGAAATATTTCAGATGACAGCCAGACCAAATGAAACATTAGAGGAGTATGTGGAACGTTTTCAGTATAACTTACAAAGATCTCCTTATGCATCGCTACCTTTACCTGATAATGTGTTAAAAACTGCATTAATGAGGGGTATGAAGGAACAATGGATTGAAACATTAAACATTATGGGCAAAGGGGATATTTATCAAGAGAATTTTACTGACATCCTTGACTTATGTATCAGGAGTTCGAGAGGCAGCACAAGAATAAAACCAGCAGAATATGATCGGTTTGCAAGAGATAACAAAGTATCAGTAGAAGGAGTAACACGTGCAGAAATTGGAAATTTATTAGAGAATTTTAAAACTGATATTATGGGGACACTAACTACACAACTTGATATTGTGCAGGCTAAACAGAAGCAGCTGGAGGCAGAACAGAATATGGCAATCTTTTTCCCCCGATGCAGAAAGAAACACAGCCACAAGGAGTGTCCATTAGATAAAGTCCAAACATGCGCCATCTGTACAAAAGACCACCTTACGGAAAGCTGCCCCTCACTTCCTGGATTGAAAGCAGTATATAAGGAAGTAGAAGAAGAACCAGAATCGGTGAATTCAATCAACCAGCGCCGCCCGTGGCAGCCAAGACAACCTGGTATGTTTCCGGACCCAACCTCTTTCTTTCAAAACCCACAGTATAATGCTCAACAATATGGTATGTGGCAAAATCAATCTCAAACCCCATTTACAAACTGGTCACCACAATAATTTCCTTCTCCAAATCCATGGCTGAATCAAACAAGCCAAACTGGTTGGCCAAATTTCCCTTACACTCCACCATATTGGCAAAATGGCCCATATCCTTCACAATGGACTCCCTCTACTTCACAAAGTTCACCCTGGCGGACAAGCTGGCAAAGACCAATGTACCACCCAGCTGGAACTATTCCGCTCCCTCAACCTACTTTGCCAGCTCTACAACAAAATCCCCAGTCTAACTTGAGGCCGCAACTCCCAGCCCAACCCGATCCCAATCCAAACAACAGGCAGGTCCAATCTATTCAAATCATAGAATCACCAGAACCAGGACCTGACTTAAAGGAGTGCAATGACCTTCAGCTAAGATCTGGGCGTATAATTGAAACTGAGGGAGATAAAACAGTGCACATTGAAGATCAGTTACCCAGAGAACATCAGTCACAACAAGAGGATGTAAATAAACAACAAACTCATAATCAAGCAACCACATCCTCTCCTCCGTTCCCAGAACGATTAGCCATACCTCGATCCATACAATACCCTGACTTTGACATTCTGGGAGAATTACAAAACTTGTACATAAAAATTCCATTCCTCCAAGCTATTCAAGACATTCCCATATACGCCAAAACCATAAAAGAGTTGTGCATAAAGAAACCAAGGAGGAATATAACAAACAATCCAAGAGTCAAAGTAGTCGGCACCTTATCTGACCTATTGTCGGGAAGAGAAACACCCCTTAAATATGAAGACCCCGGGAACCCAATTATAATTGTTCAAATTTATGGCCAGACCCTGCCTAATGCCTTAGTTGATTTAGGGGCTGCAATTAATATTTTAACAACTACAACTTGCCAAAAGCTCGGCATTACATCTGTAGAACCCACCTCTACTCTGTTAGAATTGGCTGACCGCTCTGTGGTTAGACCAGAGGGCACTCTACATGATGTCATGGTCTCTGTAGAATCCTGGGAGTATCCAACTGATTTCCTGATAATTAATCCAAAAACCCGACTTGACGGACACCCGCTAATTTTAGGTAGACCTTGGCTCGCTACTGCCGATGCCTACATTGGCTGTCGGCAGGGAAATATGACCATAACGAGAGGACCAAATAGCAAAAATTTAGTTCTATATCCTCCAGCGCAGCCAAGTGTCACAATGATTAAAACGAATAAGCACCCTGTATCATATCTTACTGATAACATTAGATCTCCATTAACTATACAAGAGGCACTCGATTTCAAAGATCAAACAGAAGACGATGCCATTAATAATTTCATTTCTCAAACTGAACCTCGCACACAATGTCACATGATAAAAGCAGCATTTGATAATGAATTAGAAGAAGATCCCCTGAAAGATATTCATGATCAAATAATACATGTCACTTCTGTTGCAAATAGTAAAACTGTGGAAATTGCACCGGGGAAAACTTTAAACATCAATGCTAATCTCACACCGGAACAAGAAACAAAGCTCATCCATCTGTTAACAAAATATCAAGAAGAATTTGCATGGGACTACCCTGATATGAAAGGAATCGATCCCCAGTTATGTACCCACCACATTTACATAGAAAAAGATGCCAGACCTGTGCGTCAGCCGCAAAGGAGACTTAATCCCCATCTAAAAGATGTTGTAAAAACTGAACTTCAAAAACTTTTAGATGTGAATTTTATCTACCCTATCTCTGATAGTAAATGGGTCTCTCCACTTGTGGTGGTACCAAAAAACAATGGGAAATGGAGAATTTGTGTGGATTATAGAGAACTTAACAAGGCAACAAAAAAAGATCATTTTCCTCTTCCTTTCATAGATCAAGTATTGGACACTTTAGCAGGGAAGAAGTTCTTTTCTTTCCTGGATGGCTTCAGTGGATACAATCAGATTCAGATTGCCCCTGAAGACCAGGATAAAACTACCTTTACTTGCCCCTAGGGAACATTTGCCTATCGAGTTTTACCTTTTGGCTTATGTAATGCTCCTGCCACATTTCAGAGGGCTATCCTTAGTATTTTTGCAGATTTAATCAATGATGGACTTGAAGTTTACATGGATGACTTTACACCATACGAAGATGACTTCGATCCAGCTCTAGACACCCTAGAGAAAGTCCTACAACGCTGCATTGTTACTAGGCTTTGCTTAAGCAATGAAAAATGTTTTTTGATGATGACTGAAGGACTTATCCTAGGACACTATGTCTCAGCAGCCGGCATTCAGGTAGACCCGGCCAAAATCCAAATACTTTTGCTTATTCCTACTTCTACTACTCAAACAGAGGTACGCAGTTTTCTTGGATTTTCAGGTTATTATAGACGATTCATAGAGCATTATTCACACATTGCTGCTCCTTTATATGCACTGACTGGTAACGTTGATTTCCTTTGGACAGACAAATGTGACCATGCTTTCGAGGATCTAAAGAAGCTTGTATCCACAGCCCCAGTCCTTCGAGGACCAAACTGGGACCTACCATTCCAGATATCATCTGATGCCTCAGATACAGCCATTGGTGCAGTCCTTGGGCAGGAAGAGGATAAAAAACTATATGCTATCTATTACATCAGCAAAAATTTATCCCCTGCTGAATTGAATTACACTGTTACTGAAAAAGAATTCCTAGCTGTAATACATGTTGTCAATAAATTTAGACATTATATCACAGGCTACCCTGTTATCTTGTATACAGATCATTCTGCCATAAAATATTTAGCAAATAAGCCTGTCACAAATGCCAGAGTAACTCGATGGTTAATCTTATTACAGGAATTCGATATCACAATCAAGGACCGCCCTGGCAAAGAAAACCCTGTAGCCGATTTTCTTTCAAGGATACCAAAATCAAGCGATGCAGCAGCAGTGGAAGATCAATTTCCGGATGAACACCTGTTTGCTGTTGCTGTTCAAACACCCTGGTATGCTGATGTTGCCAACTACCTTGCAGTAGGTAAATTACCAAAACATTTAACTCCTAATGAGCGTAAGCAGATTATTCAGAAGAGTTCTCGATTTTCGTGGATTGGAGGTTATTTGTTTCACACAGGAGCAGACATGCATATCAGGCGATGTGTTAGAGAGGATGAAATCTTTGACATCCTCAAAGCCTGTCACGATGGACCATGTGGGGGGCACTTCGCTGAGCGTAGGACTTGACATAAAGTATTGCAGACAGGATATTACTGGCCTACGATCTTTAAAGATGCAAAGAAGTTCGTCCAAGCCTGTGACAGTTGCCAGCGAGCAGGACGACCTGGTCAAGCTGATGAAATGCCTCTGAAACCACAGTTAGTCATCGAACCATTCGAACGGTGGGCTCTGGATTTCGTCGGACCCATCAACCCTTCATCGAATCAGAAAACATATATTTTGGTGGCAACAGAATATGTCACCAAGTGGGTTGAGGCAGAAGCATTACCAAGAGCCACAGAGGACTCTGTCATACAGTTCCTGTTCCTTTTGTTTGTTCGTTATGGCCTTCCTAGGGAAATAATTACAGATGGAGGACCACAATTTTTTGGGCATAAATTAGCTGCAACACTTAACAATTATCATGTCTAGCATAAGATCACTACTCCATATCACCCACAGGCGAATGGGCAGGTAGAAAGTAGCAATAAGATAATAGAATCAATCCTAACGAAAACTATTGCATCACATAGGCGTGACTGGGCTACCCGACTACCTGAAGCCCTCTGGGCCTATCGAACCACATGGAGGAGCACCACTGGTTACTCACCTTATCAACTAGTGTTTGGAAAACAACCTATTTTTCCCATAGAATTCGAAATCCAAACACTGCGTACATCACAGGAAGTTGGCCTAGACTTAACGGAGGCACAACTCAATCGACTACAGCAGATCAATGAATTAGACGAAATTCGGCTCTCTGCACTACAAAATACAGCATTAATTCAACAGCAG
Source organism: Pinus albicaulis (assembly GCA_034641835.2). Taxonomy (NCBI): domain Eukaryota; kingdom Viridiplantae; phylum Streptophyta; class Pinopsida; order Pinales; family Pinaceae; genus Pinus; species Pinus albicaulis. The sequence goes on from CM076578.1 coordinate 564,891,599, forward strand.
CGAGCCAAATGGCGTGATGCGCTCATTAAGAACAAAGTCTTCCACGAGGGAGACTGGGCTCTGTTATACGATTCTCGGTTTCAGGACTTCCCTGGAAAACTTCAGACTCGATGGTTGGGACCATACGAAATCCAGAAGGTACATGATAATGGAACTCTTACTCTAATCACTATTGACGGTTCTGGATATGCATTCAAGGTAAATGGCCACCGAGTCCGTCTCTACCGTAAACCACTTACTCGGGAATCCTTCTGCCAGCAGATATGCCGAGATACTGATCTGGAGATCTTAGGAGAGGAAGAGAAATCTTCCTCACCTGTAATTCATTAAGGGTCTATTTCTTTTTGCAAATTGTACATAAAGTTCTTGTTTTTGAGTGATTCTTGTACATAAGTTTGATTTGAATAAATTCTTGTCATTTTGCTGTTCCTTTTTCTTCCACAAAGTTTGATTTTTGACTCTTCTAATAGCATATGTATGTTTTTTTTATTTTTTATTTTTTATTTTTTATTTTGGTTTTGCTTGTTCTGCTGTTCCTTTTCTAAAGGAACAGCATTCGGATCTCTGCTGTTCCTTTTTCAGAAGAACGATATTGTTACGTCTATCGCTGTTCCTTTTTGGTTACCATTGTTCCTCTTCCTTCAAAGAAACAACGTTCTTTTATTTTTGTGTTGACTTTTTCAGCGGAATGGCATATTGAGTGTTTAGTATGATTGCCGTTCCTTTTCCTAAAAGGAACGGCATTTGCAGTTTTGTTCCTTTTTCTATTATCCATCGTTGTTGCTTTTTCAATGGAACACCATCTGCATACTTTTGATCTCTTTGCTGATTTAAATTCAGGATGCTTTTTCCCGTCTTCTTTCTAGTCTTCAAGCTTCAGCTATGTATTTGTGCAATGAAATATAAAAACACAGCATACCGAAAATCTGCAAATCATAAATCGCTATATCTATAAGGCTCTGCATTAATAAGAGGACAGATGGAAGGACATACTTATTTCTTACCTTTTGTGACATGGTTTTACTAATTTTGCCCTGATTGGTTATATTTATCATGCTGATTCCCTTAAAAATCTTTTTATTAGTACTTGGGAATAAGAGCAAAGAGTTTATATCTTCCTATTGAGATAATAAGACTTCTTCCACCATTCCTACTCTTAAGGAGTGCTGAACCACCCTTTGTGTATAAATAAGGAAAAAGAAAAAAGCATGTCAAATGTAAAATGCAGGATAGGGGGTCTCATCGAGAGCCAGCCTACCATGATCATGAGGATGGAAGTGAAGTGGAATTCCCATTCTGGCCACCACACCAGGGATATGGTCCAAAAGGTGTATCAAAATGAACAAACCTTGGAACAGGAGGTCTCATTAAGAGCCGGCCTGCCCACGTTTCGCTCTTTCCTCGTGAATGGCATTATGGTTAACTGGTCACCAAGCCAGCATAATGGTCTACATTCTGACATAATAACAGTCCTAAGTATACACACAGGATCATGGTTCCGGGGGTGAAAAACAACTTTGCCAAGGTTATGGACACCTGTTGGCAGCAGAGTAATGTTAATGGTATCGAAGTCACCTTGCTTACACCAATAGGTAAGATATTAACACTCTTTTGTTTTTATATCCTAGGCACTAATTATATGTTATTTCTTGATTTATACACCGCATGAATATTTATCATTACCAATCATGGCAACGGAGGTGACCATGACCGCTTAAGATTGGCGAGTACGATACATGCCTATCCATCAGCCTCAAATCATAACACAACAGCCTCAAATCATAACACGCGATCCATCCTCCGCCTCGATTTCGGTAATCTGTTGTCCTCTCTCAACATGGCATAAATTCACATGCTGTTCCTTTCTGACTTGAGTACAGACTGGGTGCCGCTCCATTATTTTCCGGCTGGGATAGCCTATCACACTGAGGGGGGGGGAGGTTAACCTCATCATTCTATGTATTACGTGTCAATTCATCATTCGGAAAATCTGGTTCACGACGATTTGGCATGGTTTCACGGCATGGCAGATTTTTATTTTTATCTTTTCGCACAAGTTGTTTTTGCTGCACTATTGCATACGCTGTGTTTTCTTTTGCGAAACCTTGCTCTCTGTGTTTCAAACCGAAAACGTTTTTTTTGCTGTTCCATTTAGAAATCATAGCGGAATCATGGGGGGAAAGGCAATTCGTAGTGAGCCTCAACAGCTAACGATCTCTGCTGCCGCCCGAGAAATCCTGGAAAGAGCAGGATCGTTAAACTATTTCAATCGCTTACAAGAGGGTAATGAGAGAGTAGCAATGGAGTTCTTGCAGAATTTACAAGATAACTACTCCATGGTAAGAGGAAAACGAATAGCGGTCACTGATGCCATAATTGCAGAAGTCTCAGGACTACCAGCTACTGGACCGGTATGGACATTCAAGAAAGAACGATTACAGAAGGTTATCGACATCTTCCAGGATGAAGGCCAACATTTGACAATCAAAGGGAAGGGAATTCTGCCAGCGACCCTAGGTGAACCCTGGACAGAGCTAGCAAGAATAGTACAGAGCTACATTACTTGCGAAGGAAGAAAAGACGTGGTAAGACCACGACACCTTAAACTTTTAGCTGTTCTAAAACAAAAATGCTCTGTGAATTTACCGGCACTCTTAAACTCGTTATTGCATGATGCTGCACAAAGTATGAAAAGGGCACAGCACGTAGAGGCAATTGTTAGTCACCACGGGTTAATTCGACTTGTTGTTAGTTATAGTCTTACCCAGCAGCAGAGCAGCTGGGAAGATCTCATTGCACTGATTGAAGGGGGATCGACAGAACCATCCCCGAAACGTAGACATTCTATAAACCCACCAGAACAACCGGCAAAATGCAGAGAAAATGTTGCTAGTACATCACAACAACCAGAGACACACCAAGAATCCGCAAAGCGAAAGCATGTCGTTGATTCACCCGAGCAACCAGAGGAACCCAGGAAATCAGCTCGGTTAGCTCAGATGAGAGGAAGCATAAAAAAACCCAGAAAGTCAGCACGGTTGGCTCGAATAAGGGGAAGGCTGGAACAGCTTCAGGGACGCACCAGCCAACCAGTAATAATTGAAGATGAGCAACCCGAAGAAGAAGTACCCGAGCCTTCGGGAACAGAAAAAGAAGCAGAAACTGAACAGGAGGAAGAAATGGGACAGCAGGAGAATAGCCCATTACAAGACCTACTAAGAGAAGATGACTTGGCCGCCATCCTAGCCAATATGAGTAAATACGGTCAACCTTCTAGCTCAGAGAATCCCCACGACCAATTTCAAGAAGAGAACATGCCCATGCATGATGAAGAGGAAGAAAATACCGAACGGGAACAATCTGTTCCCATGTCACAAGAGGAAAATCTAGAGGAAGAACCCCAGGAGGAAGAATCAGAACCAGTTGAGGTGCATACACCAGAACAGCCGGAGCAGAGCAGTGAGGAAGAACCCCAGGAGGAAGAGTTAGCAACTGGTCATGATCCAGTCCACCATCGACGGACTGCCGTTCCTTCAAAGGAATCAATGGAAATCAAGAAGCTGAGGAAGGAACGGACTAAACTGTTAAACACAATAACCCAGCTCAGGCAACAAATAAGGATTTTGAAAAAGAACCAGAAGGTAAAGAGGAAAAGAGGGCCAACAAACAGCCTGTTTTCCAAGACTCTGAGGATCCAGCTTCCGTTCCGATTAAGACAGAAATGGATCCAGCTGCCGTTCCGATTAAGATAGAAAAGGATGATAAGCAAATTCAGACGGAGGCACCACCCTCAGGGGTAATCAGGGTCCTGAACTCCAAACAGCGTAACAAAAAGGTTCAGGTAAAACTCCCGGCCTCCACTGATGCATGGCGGAAAGATCCAAAGACAAAAACCTTGCACAAGATGGTGAAACAAGCACGGCAAGAAATGGAGCAACTTAAAGAGAAAACGGTTCCGCTAGAAAAATATGAAGAGTTGCAACAGCAACTAAGGGATGTCAGTCAATCTAAAAGACAGGTTTTTGAAGGATGGATGAAGGAACAAGAGGAAGTCACACAGGTAACTTATAAACTAGATACTACTATCAAACAGAGGAATGACTTGTGTTCTTTATATAATAATGTTTTAGCATGTAGGGCTCCTGCTAAAAACTATGCTCTGTTTCTATTAGAACGATATTTACAATTACAAATAAAAGCTGTTAAGGCATGCACCCCTATACAGATCAACAATGTCAATGATTTTATCGACTGTTGTAGACATTATGGAGTAAAAGTCCAGAGGTTGTTGTGTGAACTCTATTTACATGACCTTGTGCTAAGTCAGGAGACTGAATCGAACCCTGGTCCCTCCATTGGTGATATTTAATTCCAAGCATTCATTTCATTCGGAGCTAACCAGATTAAGTGGCTGAAAGCCTATGATACCTTTCAGAGTCAAGAAAATGGTCTAGATTTAAGAGTTAGGGCTGAGCCTAGGAACCCAGTACGGTTATGGACAGCTCCTATAAACCACATAAGGACTCCAGGTGTCATTGTAACATTAGGGCCTATGCATGAGGCACTCATTCAAGAAGGTTTAGAGTATTTCTTTTCCATCAAAGACTTGGCCATTAATGCAGCCAAATTTCGATATCGAATCTCTGATCCACACATCCAGCTCAGAGAACCATTTAAATATGAGAACTTTGAGTTAGCCGCTGACCGTTTGAATTTCTATGGCCAGAGCCTTCTGAAAGCAGGGTCATCTTGGTTAGGGTGTAGATTCCGCACTCCAATTATTTGGCATCCTGCACATGGATACCAGGCCCTGTATGATATGCCTGAGGGGCAAGCAGGTCAGTTCTTTGATTATTTAATCACTCAACATGGTTGTAGGCCTCCACATGAAACTCCTTCTCCAGCATACTCTCTCACTGCATTACATGTCAACTACAATGTTTTCATGAGGACATGAAACAAGGTAAGCAGGGGAGTGTGTGGAGTACTGAAAAGGTATGATTTTGCTGATTACTTTAATGACTTTTTAATACAATTTGTGAACCTTTTGTATCATGGATTTGGAAAGTCATAAGGAACTATCACAAAACATGTGAGAATCAATGTGTATAACTTAGCCACTGATAATGGTTATTTTCTATACAGGGAAAGAAGAAAACGAAGAGTTGCCGCTCTAAAGATAAGAATGAAGTGGAGATAACTGCTGTCCCTCTGGATGAGAACCGAACGCAAACATAGGGAAACAAGATCAAGGTGAATCGGCTCGGGCAAGAAGGAGAGGACACCAGCTCAGCGCAATAGCAAAGACAGGATGAAGAAGTTAACTGTTTAGCGAATCCCTCAGGATCGAAGATCCTGAGGGATCGCTGCTTTATTTATCTAGCTGCTTGGACATCTCCGCCATCGTCCTTATAAAGAGAGACAGCACTGTTAGTTTAGTAATGGCGAGATAAGATACGTTTTATGTAATCTTCTGTAAAACATCAGACTTAGTTATTAAGCTCTGTTGAGAACTGGTTCGATGTATTTTTGATCAATGTCTTAATGAAATCCTGGTGATTATTCCATCTTCGCGTCTGCGTTAACCTAAAGCGGTGCATCCTTGGAGGCTAAGGGCCCGGCCCCGAAGGACACTTGCTTCTGTACCATTACAGCTTCGTTTCTGTGTGGTTTGTTTATTATTGCTATTCGATTGTTTGATATGCTTTACAAGTTCATATTACATGCTCTGTTCCAGTTTGAATCATTGAAGTTTCTACAACTAGACTTGTGTGTTAACTCCGCATTACGTTATTATTCCTTTCAAGATTTAATCGCATATCCTTACTGTTATGTTACAGAGCTGTTTTATTAACATTTGTGTTGCGTGCGTTTCACTGAATCGGTATTGTCCCATAATTCATTAATCGTTATTGTTGTTCCATTAATATGATTTGTGTAATCCGCCTTTAGAATGATAGAATGTTCCTTGATTGCAAAGAGTGTATAGATTGAGTTTGATTATAACCCGCGGGACTTAGTATTCACTTGCTGTTCCATTTTAGAGTTGCTGTTCCATTTCAGAATTGTGGTTTAATCCTTTATGTCCTTTGCTGATCTATTTATCTGCATTTGATGGTTTGCTGTGAGAGATGATCTAAGACTGTAGTGAGCAGTATCAGTCACTGTTTAGCTCCCAGGCTTGTGATCTATGCTTAGTTCTTTTTCCATCAGTTTCTGAAGGGATGGTTTATTATTACCGAACCCTTGACTGATGAGTTATTGAGTTTCCTGAGTGTGTGATTTATTTCTTTAAAGTAATTTGATTTCAGTTAAGCATCCGTTTGCTCTTGTATTTCTTAAGCACTGTACTACTAGCATTACTCTGACAAATGAGCCTCGGATTGAGTCACTCTTTGTAATGACAAAACGCTCTCGGGTTGACATATTAATGTGAGGTGATTAGAGGTGAAAGAGACCCTTTTTATAGCTCTACACAACTCTCGCAACTATGCTAGGCTTAGATGGCAGGTTGTTCCTATATTGTAAGGCAAGTCACTAGTGTATCACTGGTTGATAGGCTTAATGAAGCATGATAATTAAAGGACTTTTCTAGCAACCCCAGCTAGGAGGACCAGATTTAATGAAAAAGGTTTTTGAGATGATTTGAAACTAAATTTGCATACATCACAGTGGGTAGCCTCTTGAAATAAGGATGGTGCCATCAAAAAAACAAGAAACGAGCTCTGATTCTTCTAGAAAAAAATCTGAGGGAAAGGATCACAGTTTCTGTTTCATGGTGCTGAATGAAGGAGAGGAATACTACCACTATCTAGACAGGGGCATGGAAGAGAATACAGAGTGGGATTAACATACTAAGGGGGGCAGGAGCTAGGGTTAGAAGAGGGGGATATAGCTCCTTATCGTACCTAGAATAATTGAGGATTGTCGCTCAAAAGCACTCAACCTAGTAAGATAGAGCTTGATTTCCCTGCAATAAGACTCGCTCCTCAAGTTGTTCAAAATCTAGTAGAACCCAAGCGTTACAAATAGGATTCTCTAAGTCCTTCAAGGAACTTATTTATCCCCACACCATTTCCTTATTATTTTGAGTGAAATTTCATAGAGGATTTGGAATTGCAGGATAATTCGAAATGTACCATATCAACAGGCCTAAAACAATCCTTGTATGCCTTCTTTTTCCCCCATCTCTTCTGGTTATACCTATGTCTTCGTGCCGACCTCTATGGCTGGCCTTTACTCCTCAAACTGCCATTGATGGTCATTTCGGATCCAGAACCCAGATCTAAGACTCAAATTCTAAGAAGTATACAGTTGGAAATGGAATTGGAATTGAATTGAAAGTGGTATGTTGTTATATATGGAATCGGAATAGGCTAGGGCTCCCAAAATTCTTTAGCCAGATCTTTACGAGGTTGATTTTTCAGTGGCACAATCGAGTCATTCCATAGCAGGGCTAGGAAATCAGGTTTTGATAGTCCAAGTCCAATATTGAAATATTAGCATGATACAATGTCAGGTGGCGTGGTTCAACACCTTGCATGAATGTTATGTTATGAAGAAGGAGGTGAGGCATGTTTCCCTCATGGGAGGGACCACATGGTCATGGATTTTTATTTTTATTTTAAGCACTTTCATGAATTTCATCTAGTTCTTATTTCTACTTCCGCAAAGTGCTATCATGGCGAACTAAAGTGTTGCTATGATGGGGCACAATTGAATCATTCCATAATAGGTCCAGTAATTCATTTTTTGAGAGTCCAAGTCTAGTATTTCCATATTAGCATGATACAATGTTAGGTGGTGTGGTTTAGCGCCCTGCATGCATGCTATTTTATGAAGAAGGAGGCAAGGCATGTGCCGTCATGGGAGGGCCCACATGGTCATGGAGGTTTTTTCAAATGTTTTTAAGCACTTTCATGAATTTAAACTAGTTCTTATTTATGCTTTTGTAGAGTGCTATCATGGAAAAATAAAGTGCCGCTATGATGGAGCATGGTGTTGTGATGGGCATGGTGCTTCTTGTTGTTGTAGGTTCGGGCCTCGCTACAAGGATCACCTATAGAGCTCAATGATTTCTCTCCATTGCCACAAATTAGCACTATTTATCTACCTGCACCTCTCATGAGGTGTATTATTATTCAAAAGTAGGTTTCCTAGAGTCTCATCCGCCCCCGTAGAATCATTAAAAAAATAATCTAAGAATATTATTATGGGAATGTACTATTACTTTAGTTGGAACCAAGTTTGGTAAGAAAGCCTACGTTCACCAATCTGGTTGATATATTATTCATGAAAGGATGTTGTAGCCTTTTAAATTTTCCTCAACACTATCATAAGTACTTGTTTGAGACAAAAAACAACTATGTCGTCTGCTCAACCAAATTGCAACCCATGGGAGATATATCACTTGATATGTGTTTTCTCTGCAAGTTATTCAGGTCATATTTATATTGTATTCGAGACATTCCGGTTATGTTGAAACATGTATGCATTTCTATCTGATTTAAAGTGGTGTGTTTAATTCCCAACCTCGGGTCAAAGAAACTTGATTTGCAAACATAGATTTTCCTTTAAACATTTAGGTTGTTATCTTTGCTGGTTATTTAAACCAAACTTACGATATGGTTGGATCATTTGGTCATGTTTGAAGCATGTAATTAATTTGATCTGATTTGAAAGTTGGGTATCTCCTTCCTAACGCTGGATGAAGGATAGCTGATATAGAGCGTTAAAAATCTGTTGCATGGGTTACATCTATGCATTTTTGTGCTACTATTGTTGTTATATTGTTATATGGAAGTTGTCAAGATTAGAAGAACTTTGGATTAGTTTTCACTTCTTGATCAGCCAAAGTTCGGTTGATCTGTTCTTCTTGAGAATTTCATTTTTAGATATTGTTGTCTCATAATGGAGACTGCGTTTAGCTTTAATGTTAGTCCTTTGAAGTGAGCCACTAAGATTGTTTTTACTGTATGTACTAGGCATCGACTATAATTCAAATAGAGGCATGCTTATTTTATAAGGATGTTTTGTCGCACATAATAATAGTAACACTCAAAAAAATAAGTTACGAGAATTTTTTGAGGACTTGATTAACAAAATTCCACAATCCAATTTCTTACAGATGAAAAAAACAACCACTATGAACGAAGCCCTGCCATGTCGAGCTTTCCTACCTTGTGAAACCCAAAGCTAAAGAGATCTCAATGACCAATTTAGGAAAATTTTCATATAAATAAAGATCTCTGGGCATCTAAATCATATCCATTGTAGGATATTCACATGAAAAATACTTGCATTGAGGAGCTCTACCATGGCTATTGTTCTGAGATTTTTCTTTGTTTTAGTGTTGATGTCTACATGGGTAACCTTGAGAGAAAACTCTCCTAGATCACTAAGACCTTATTACTATCTATGGACTTGTCCATGGGTTGAAGGCATTGTTTTCATTGGTGTTCAAAGGGTTACATCTCACGAAGCTCGCATGGCTAACTCAGTTCTTCGCCTGCATTTTCATCACTGCTTTGTTAATGTAAGTAAGAAGCAAGCTATAAGTGAACTTTCATGACTTATGTTTGGTCTTGATTTGATTTTATTCGAATAATCCGAGAAATTACGAACTCCTTTTGTGAAGTTCTCAATAACCATCCCATTAGTCTTGGTTTTTTTCATATAAGAGTTTATCTTTTGTTGGTATTTGTAATTTTGGAAAAAAAATCACATGGATGCTCCTTCCTTAATAGGTTTACCTCATATATACTGGTATCAATTTACCTTCCTTGCTTTGATTTTTGTTTTCAATTGAAAAATAGCACTTGCAACAACTCTCAAGCTTATATAATCTTGGTTGATTGGACAATAGAACTGGTGGAGACCAACCCTCCCCACTTTACAATTAGACCACACCCACTAGACTTCATCAAGATATAGTTTACTATTTTTTTAGTTTTGAATTTCTACATCCGGTAGATTTTGATTTTTTTCTAGATATGGATGGAGCTCTGGATAACTTTGAATTTCTACATCTAGTGGAGTTGACTGGTTTTCTCGCTATGTATAGAGATTTGGATAACATCATTTTGAACATGCTTTTCATATATGAGTTATATATATATATATATATATATATATATATATATATATATATATATATATATATATATATATATATATATATGAATTAATGTTCATGGTGTTATAATGTTTGTATTATTGTCCATAATAATATATATATGTTTTCTGGATAAGTTCTTATGATTTTTGTAATCATGAACACAACTATCCTAGACATAGGGGAAATAGGTCAACATAAAAGATCAAAGGAGTTGATTGAAGAAATAGAGTTACTTTCTTCAGATGCACATTTGAAATAAATTATCTCTTAACTTTGGAATAAGATCACGGAACCTATTGACCACTGTAGTGGCACCTGATGATAATGTGAAGAGACCATGCCCAATGATGAATCTGAAGACACTTGTACCATTAGATATCATCAGTTCAACAAAATTTTTAAACTCTACTTATTCTTCTTATCATTTTACTTATTCAACCCTCATATTCTGCAACACTACGGGGATATTATATAAATTTCACTAGCATGATGAATAAAGCCATGTAACAGGCCTAGGATGTTGGGACTCAATTAGCAAGCGAGTCCACCTTGGAGTGTTTATTTTACTTGGTTAATTATTCCTTCTTTTTAGCAGCGAATAATTTTCTAGGTTTTTTCACTCATTACATTACCCCAAATCCAGGGTGAAAACTTGAAGGTCGAACCCCTAATGCATCTTAGTGTCTAGAATCAATTTATAATACCATTCTAGGTCATCTCTGAAATTTCGCAAAATTTGACTAGGTCTAAGTAGGATTTTTTAATAATTAAAAATATCCAACAAAAAGGGATTTTTTAATTAATTTCTATGTAATTATGTAAGTAAGTGGTCGTCAGAAAATCCTAGGGTGTGTGAATAATCGAAATGCATTCTCGTAGGCCCAACATTATTCTAGGACCCACTTTGAGGGTCAAAAAGCAACTTATAGTCCCTCAAAAGCCACTTTTTCTAAAGTTAGTGGAAAAAGTGAAGAAAATTTTAAAAAAATTAATAATTGAATTTTTCCAAAGTCAAATAAATCAAATTTTGACGTGGAAATTAAGTGGAGAATCTAAGATGATGTGGCATCCATGTGGGGCCCACCAAATAAGGTACAATTCAAAGTCAAAATGTCAAGTAATCAAGTCGAACTAGTCCCATGATGAGCCAATGTTGAGTTCATACATATGGCTAAAGTACAAATGTGATTTAATTCAAATATACTGGATTTGATTTAAGCCAAAGTCTAAAGTTAGAAATGTGAGTGGCGAATGGACCCCACCTCACTCTCCTAATCTACGTATGGTTGATCAAAACGAAACATGCACATGTGTAAATAAAACTCCACGTAGTCCTAGTCAAAATATTTTTCAACGCAAGAGTTTCTATATCTGCCTAACTCACAGTTTTGTTAAAATTTGAGTGGGGACGGAGCTGCCACATGGGACAGTTATTGTTTCCCACTATCAGCTAGTTATACAATCAACATACGGAAGGAAGAATCAACGCATGTTTGAATTTTTTTTGATGGGATTTGATTGCAAAATATCAAGGAATTGTGTCTCCACTATTCACCCACACCATCATCCAGTTGTACACATCTGTCATCTTCATGTCTATACTCAACCTTGTTCAACAGAGATAGCATACAGACTTGTGGAACATCGTGACACTTGATTGGAAAGGTTTCAAATCACAATTTGTGATTGAAGAGATGTGCAGGAGTATACCCACTCCAAATTACACATGGAAATTCAAAGAAAAATACATATGAAGAAAAGGATTGTACATTGATCTTCAAAGGAAACAAAAACCAATAGTGAGAAGTGTACGCTGCCCATTTTGAAAGCCACCTACAAAGGTTTACAACAGTGATATCCAACAAATTGAGAGTTCTTACAGCCACTTTTCATTAGTCTTTACATTGAGACTATCTCTTATTTCTATATAAATTGATCTATTGGATCTCATTTTTAGGATATGGAATATGAGCTCTTGTGCTTGGGAAGGTTATACCACTTTGTACAGTCATTTTTCAATGAAATAACAAGACTTTGGGGTTCATATGTGGTCTCTTGCCTACACTTTGATGGTATGATTTTGTGATTATATGCTTATGTTATACTTGATATAATTTCCAATTTTTATTTTTCATTAGCTTCATTGATTTACTATTGTTGAGCTACCTTTCACTAGCATTTGGATTAGAGATTTAATCTAGAATGGGACATCTTAGTTAATTTTTGGTGGAATTGCTAGGATTTACTTTCCATTTTATTATCTAATCCCTTATGGAAACTAATAAATCATGTTGAGCCTATGTAGAAAAATTTGTAGATCATCGCTCAAGTGTGAAGAAACATCCTAGTTTGGATTATCCCACTCTTGACGATAAAGTGGAAGCATATCACATATTTTTTCTTCCCCAAGTCTTCATCCTTTTGATTCTTATACAGAGTTCTCCCAAGACTTAAGCTGTGATAACAACCTGATTCAAAGCTATTTTTTTTCCAAACCTATTTTAAGCTCTTATTGGCATACATTAGCTAGCATAGAGCATATGGTTTATTATTCAAAGATAGTAGTGATACTTTAAAACCTTGATAAAATCCTTATATACTATTTGTGAATAATTTTGCACACTCTCTCTCACTATTTCTCACTCACATTGGTGATATTTTTCTGAAGTTTAAGAGCTGATATAAGGGTTATATATTGCTGATTTTTCGGGGTTGTTTTGCAGAAATATCAAAATTTGTTGAAGGGTTTTTCTCACATTTTGATTTGGCAGGATTAAGGAAGGCATGGTTGAAATATCCTAACCTTTTATTACATAGTTTTAAGCGCTCATTTGGATCCATTTTTGGATAGACCATGACCTCTTAGAGATTCCTCTTCTTAGCTATCTATGAGCTACAAGAGGCAGCCCATCCTCCTCTCCTATGCTGCGAAATGTTTGGGAAGAGGCACTTCTTTCCTTCTTGTGCAACACACTGCCATAAAATTATATCATAATAGTGTCTTGAACAAGTTTATCTCCCTTGTTGGCATAATTTTGAGACTCTCTTTGGGAGTTTATTCTCTTGTAATTCATTATGAAAGTACTCACAGAATATTTTCATTGTTTTCCCCTACAAGAGGTTTTATTTATTTTTCACTATTAGAAGCCTTGTCTCTCTAGAAGGAAGGCTTTCTTCATTGTAAAATTACTCTAATAAAAAACTCTTTTTCTCGACGAAGGATATTAGGTCATTAGATTTATTATTTAACTCGAGTTTTGACTCCACTTGTTTCATAATCTACAAGAGCGTATACTAGAAGGCATCCAAGTAGGTTGGTTAATCCTGCTATGAATCTTGAAAAAGTTCTTAGAGTTCGATTGAAAAATATCTCTTCTCATGGAATTCATGTTAATATCGGGCAAGAAGCTATCTCTAATTTCCATTTTCTCTTTCTTGATCTAGTTGAACAAGACATCATGAATGACTAATTTTCTCCTTTCAATTTCACTAACATTCAGGGCTATCTGCAAGATATTCAAGAAAAGACCATCAATAAGTTGTCTTATTTCCAAGGCAATAATGAAATTAGTTCCTAATATCACATCAAGAAATTTAATCTTTGTGTGGGTAAGTAGTGTATTGGTGTTGATTATAATAATAAGGATGTGAATATGATGATGTTTGTCCTTTCTCTAGAGGAATATGTTATGGATTGGTTCTCGTATTTTCCTACTAATGTGTTTGATTCACTTAGATCAAATATTAGTGCCTTTAAGGATAATTACGGAGATAAGAAATAAGAAAGGCACTTGCTTAAAGTTATTGGAAATATGAAGAAGAATGAAAATGAAACTATGGAGGAGCTCAATAATAAATTTAATGATATTGTTAAAATTTACCTCAAGAAACATGACTTGGAATTGGTAGTTGTATGAATAAAAATCATATATGGATTAGAAGAGTACTTTGTGATGGAGAAAAGGATAACATGACTGAAATAGTTCATGAAGGAAATTTATGGATGGTCGATGCCCTATGAAAAAAGTCTCAAAAAATGAAGGCTCCATAATGATAAATATAAAATTCATGACATCGAAAGGATGGGATCTTGAAGCAGTTGAAGGTACCATGATCTCCACCGAAGAACATGAGAGTCACTAAAATCAAGTCCCTAGTTAAGAAGGAGCTTGGACAAGTCCCTGGTTAAGAGGGAGCTTGAGTACTTTCCTTTTATATGAATGGATTGGTCATCCTTGGCTAAGATGGAGTGACAAATATTTTTCTCTACTTCATGTATCATGCACTAGACCGGGACTAACAGTCGTAAGGCTTAATGAAGTCAATGAGGAGAGATGGACACATCATTCTTGTCTTCACTTTGGAAGAAATAATGGAGGATTGGGTAACATCATGCATTCGACACTCTTTGATATTTCTAGTTAAGAGAGAGTGTTGCAATTGTTGAAAATGGCACCAACAAAGATTATAATTTAATTTTCCCTTGAATTAAATTAGAAGAAAATTGTAATTCCACGTCTCATGACAACTTATACGAGTTAACTAAGTTACTTTGACTTAGCTAATTCAACTAGCTGAATTTTAGGATCTAACTTGAGTCATGGAGAGTGGTTCCTAATTTTCGAAGCCCTGGTTGAGTTTATTTTTAGTTGTAATTAATTGACTCAGTTTATCTTAGTTAAATTTAGTTTAACTAGTTCCAACTACTGAAGGAACTAGTCGAAGGTCAAAGTGTGGAAGTGGAACTTGAATCACACTCAATGATCAAATAGAGAAATGATAGATCAACCATAAATAACTCATGCACGTGTGAATTGAGAGTTACCCAGTTAAGATTAGACTTCAAGGGCAGTGTAATATCAGTAGTATAATCATCCAAATTGTACAGGTGGTGCATGCAGTTAGAGAAATGCCCTTGATATATTGCATAGTATTGGATGGGGATTTCCCTCATTAATAGGGGCTAATTACCAAAGGAAACAACACAAGGAAATAGGGACTTGGGAAAGCCAAAATTTTGTTAAGTATTGGCCTAGGCTTGTCTAGGAAGCAGTGAGATAGATAGAGGTAGTGCACAGTTTTCTCAAGCTTGAGAAAAGCATTGCAATCTTCTCATATTTTAAAATTAATGAAATATACATATAGCGGGGTTTTTAGTTGTGGCTTTCCCCAGGAAATCATTGTGTAATGTGTTGATTGAATTATTTCTCTTGTATGCTTCGTGATTTCGCGATATATTAAATTGGTTTCCACAATTGGTGGAGTAGATTCAAGTCTATTGTTTTAGCAAATGAAAATTAGAAGTTTGAATTTTCGAGGAATTTCTACAAGGTATAGGAGCTTAAATCACTATAGAAGAGAAGAATACGAATTATTCCTATGCAGGTGCATTGAATTTGCACTATTATTCTTCAGGATCAACAAGATGTCATTCTATGGATCGAGACTTGCATATTACCTTGAGGGAAACTCGAATTACATAGCTTGGAAGGAAAATATGGAGGAAGTTTTGGAAGAGAGTGGGCTGAAGGAGGTCATAGAAAATTATATTCCTAAACCTCCAGCAGTTGATGCTCAACATCTGGTGAACTAGAAGGAGAATGTAGCAAGTGCGAGAAGGATCCTATTGGAAGGTGTTCAAGATCATATTGTCTAGAAACTCCATGGAAAGGAAACTCTATATGAAATTTGAAGGACTTAATAGACTTGTTTTAGGATAGAACTGACCATAAGAAGCTGACACTGAAGGAAAAGCTCAGGAAAATAAATATGGAGAAGGGTGATACAATACCAAAGTACTTAACCAAGTTTACTCAACGTTGAGATGAGCTTGGAAGTGTTGGTATTAGAGTTGTTGAAGATGATATGGGTAGCCTATCATTTCTAGGCCTTCCCAAGAGCTAGCACAACTACCACAATTCGGTAAATTAGAGGGAGAAGCTACTAGAGTGAGATCGTTTATGGCCCGACTTGGTGCAAGAAGAGATTCAGTGAAACAATAGAGATGGATCCTAATCCAAGCACGATGAGGAGGATAATTGTGCCTTGGATGGAAAGAAAAAGAAAGGTAAAGGGAACTCATACCATTCCAAATCATATTCTCGTCAGGTGGGAAAGAAATGTTTTCACTGTCACGAGTTTGGAAACTATGCCACTAAGTGTCTACACAAGAAGATCGGTAAGAAGCACTTAGGAGGAGCAACAAGTGAAGCTCTTGCTTCAAAATTTGAGTTGGATTTCACCATCATCGCATGCATGGTGTCATTGGCGATGGGTAGTGTGTGGAACCTGGATAATGGAGCTTCATTCCATATGAATAGAAACAAAGATTTCTTCAATTACTTGGAGGAGAAGGACCTCCAGATTCATATCAAGATGGGAGATGATGGAATGTATATCACGACCGACATCGCCAGTGTGACTTTTCATATGGATTCAGGTTCTCCTCTCACATTGAAAGATCTCTTGTATGTTCTGAGTTTGAAGAATAATTTATTTTCAGTTGCTATGTTGGAAGACCGTGGCTATGATGTCATTTTTACCAAAGGAAAGGTGTTTCTTCATAAAAATAGCCACGGGACGAGTGAAGAAGATCACAGTTCGGGTGAAAAAACCTCTAAAAATTGGATGTAGAATATTATGATGCTTTGAGCATGAAAGAAGAGAAAGTGCAGAGCTGAGACATCAGTGAGTTATGGTATAGAATATTGGGCCATCTACACCAAGGAGATTTGAATATCATGCAACATATTTCTACAAGACTTCCCAAGGGTGCACTAGAGTAGTGTGATACATGCAAAGGGTGTAAATAGGGGAAGTAAACCAAGCCACCTTTCATAATAAGGACATTCAAGTGCAAGCGATCCTTGAAAGAGTTCACTTAGATGTGTGTGGACCGTTTTCGATAACCTCCATGGCCAAGCATGTATTATGTGATTTTTGTAGCCCGATTTCTCACGTAAGTGTTCGATATTCTTCATGCAAAATAAAGACTAAACGTTCTAAAAAAATTTTGATTTCAAAGGACTTGTTGAGAAAGACATGGGCAGGAAAGTGAAGGCTCTAAGGAGAAATAAGAGTGGATAATATGTGTCGAATAAATTCAAGAAGTTGTGTGCATCAGAAGAAATTTTACAGGAGTTAATATCACCCCATAACCCACAACAGAATGGGGTTGCAGAAAGAAATAAAAGAAGCATTGCGGGAGATGCATGGGCGATGTTACATTATCAGGCCTACCATTTCACTTGTGGGTTTAAGCATGCAACACAATGATATATGTGCAGAACAAAAGTCCTCATCAGATTCTTGGGATGAGTACACTAGAAGAATATTTTTTAGGTAAGAAACTAGATCTGGTGCACTCCATAATCTTTGGTTCATCAGTTTATTTTCATGTTTCCAAGGATGCATGGAAAAAGATACTAAAAGACGAGTTGGGCATATTTATGGGGTACATTGATACACCTTAAAACTATCGAATGTACCTTCCATCTCACAAGATGAAATTTTTTCATAGAGTTGTGAAATTTGATGAAGAGAGGCCATGTGAATTTCCCTTAAGAGGGAACTTTAGTTGCATGCAGATGAGGAGATTTTAGATCCAAAAGAAGAACCTCAGAATTTTTTGGAGCTGCCATAATAAGATCAGCATAGAGTGGAAGCACCCACTCATGCAGAGACATATAGATATGGAATGAAGCACACCAAAGAGGTTGACAGGTTGATGCATGATGCTAGAGAGAGTGTGGGAGCACCTACATCACAACGCAATTAGAGGAGGTCACTGGATTGGTACACTACTACATGGATGTTATGAGTGAGAGTGTAGAGATTGAGCCATCCTCATTCGAGGAAGAAGTGCAAGAACCAGTATGTGTTGATGCCATGGTAGAGGAGTATTAATCCATTATCAGGAATCGTGCATGGGAAGTTGTCCCAAGACCAAAGGATGAGTCATTTGTAGGATCCAAGTGGATCTACAAGGTGAAGCAAGTAGTAGATGGGAGTGTCGAGAAAAAAATGGCCAGATTTGTGGCCAAGGGGTTCTCTCAGGAGGAGGGAATTGATTATGATGATACCTTTGCTCCAATAGCAAGTTTCTCTTCAATCTGATCTGTTCTAGCACTTTCAGCATAGTTGGGATGTAAAATACATCAGATGGATGTGAAAACCACATTCCTCAATGCAATGATTGAGGAAGAGGTGTACATAAGGAAATCATAAGGGTTTTCTGCATACTAAACCAATCATTATATGGATTGAAATAAATCACCTTGTGCTTGATACACCATGATCGATAACTATTTAACCACATAAGGCTTCACCAAATGTGAAGCATATGCAAACCTTTGCCATATTGTGGTTAAAGGTAAATTATTGATTTTAATATTATATGTCGATTTAATTCTAACAGGTGATGAGAAGCTAATAAGATATTGTAAAGAGTATTTGGCAAGAGAATTCAAGATGAAATACATTGGGATCTTACATTATTTCCTTCGTTTGGAAATTTGGCAAAGAGATGGGGAATTGTTTGACTCTCAAGGAAACTACGCCAATGAGATACTGAATAATTTTCACAAGGAGAGTAGCAAACCCATATAGGATCCTCAAGCAGGGAATTAGAGGAAGGAAGATTCTACTTCAAGTGAATTGGTAGAAGCTACCATTTACAGGCATCTTGTGGGTTCACTTATGTACTTGGTGGACACATGATTCGACATTTGTTATGTAGTTAACCAACTTAGTCAAGCAATGGCTAATCCAACCAAACTCTATTAGAAGGCAACCAAACATGTGTTGAGATACCTCAAAGAAACCATTCAGTTTGGTATTTGGTACATATGGACAGAGGGAGTGAAGTTGCAAGGATTCACGGATGCAGATTGAGCAGGGAGTCAGTCCGACAAGACGAGCACATCAGGACAAATATTCAGTATCCGGTCAGTAGTAGTTTCTTGTTACAACAAGATGCAGAGATCAGTTGCACTCAATTCAATAAAAGCAGAGTATATGAATTCTAGTCAAGAAACTTGTGAAGCTATATAGATGAGGAAGATCCTTGTTGGGTTATTTGGTTGATGGATGGATCCTACAATGATTTATTATGACAACCAGAGTTGTATCAAACTCTTGGTGATTCCATTTTTTCATAATATGTCCAAGCATATCGACATCTAATACCACCATCTCAGAGATTATCTGCAGAAGTGGATCATGATGCTAGAGTACATTATTTAGAGGAACAAGATGCAAATATCTTGACGAAGGCACTATCAAGAGGAAAATATGAGTTCCATAGAGGTAGTATCAGGGTATATGATAATTCCTTATTTTGTAAGAGAGAGTGTTGAAAATGGCACAAGGAAAGATTCTAATTTAATTTTCCCTTGAATTAGATTAGAAGAAAATTGTAATTCCACATCTCATGACAACTTGTACGAGTTAACTAAGTTGGATTGAATTGGTTTGGTTAATTAGAGTTGAGAGTCTAACTTGAGTCATGTAGAGTGGTTCCTACCTTTTATGAGCCTTGGTTGAGTTTATTTTGAGTTGTAATTAATTCTAGTTCCAACCGTTGGAGGAACTACATGAATGTCAAAGTGTGGAAGTGGAACTTGAACCACACTCATTGATCAACCAGAGAACTGATAGATCATCCACAAATAACTCATGCATGTTTAAACTAAGAGTTACCCAATTGAGATTGGAGTTCAAAGGCAGTTTACTATCAGTTGTATAATCATCCAAATTGTACAGGTGGCGCATGCAGTCAGAAAAACACCCTATATGGATTCTGCAGTATTCGATGGGGATTTACCTTATTAATATGGGCTAATTACCCAAGGAAACAACACAAGGAAATAGGAATTGGGCAAGCCAAAATTTGGTTAAGTATTGACCTAAGATTATCTAAGAAGCAGTGAGATAGATAGAGATAGTGCAGAGGTTTCTCACGCTTGAGAAAAGCATTGGAATATTTTCATATTTTCGAACTAATGCAATATACATATATAGAAGTTCTTAGCCATGGCTTTCCCCAAGAAATCATTGTGTAATGTGTTGATTGAATTCTTTCTCTTGTATGCTTCGTGATCTCTTGATCATTTAAATTTGTTTCCGCAATCGGTAGATTAGATTCAAGTCTATTGATTTAGTAAATTACAATTAGCATTTGAATCTACAAGGAATTTCTAGAGAAATGTTTTACTAGGTTTGATCTTTATAATGACATATGTAATCATTATTTTATGTATTTAATGAAAAGAGAAAAATAAACGTATCGTTGTTATTATTGAGACATGGGTTTCATGTTCAAGGGAGATTTATTTTTAGTTCAAGCACCCATTGAGTGCTTCTTGGTTTGTCATGAAGTCAATTGAGTCATTTTCGTGTATTGAATACCTATTTGAACATGTTACATATTGTAAAGATTTTTTATTTGAGTAAAAATAGAGATTGGATGAAATATTGTATGAAGGGAAGAGATTGGATGAAAGATTGTAGTAATTCTAAGAAAATATTCTTCTACACACTTGTTTAAGGTCTTCTTCAAGTGGTGGGGTCCTCCATTTTAAGATTAGGAACATCATTGAGAATCATGAGATTGAGGAAGCCTCTATTTTTTTATATTGTTTAACATGAAGGGTATAAAGGGAACATAGATGATAGATCTTCTCACGATCATTTTGAAAGAAAAGAATCACCATACAATCCCATTAAAAGAGAAGGATATGAGGTAAAACCTTATTCATCCTCCACTTTTTAGAAAGGTATATAGTGTACATCTCACATAGAAAATCAACCATTTGATGAACATGTTAAGGAGGAATCATACAACACTCATAGTCATGGACAAGTATATGAGGAATACATGGATGGAGAAAAACAATAAACACTTCATGAAGCCATTGAAGAAGAATAAAAACTAAGAGAAGTGAAAGATGGAATTAGGAAGAAATGTTTTGGTGATAAGAAAAAACCAAATATTTACTTTCCCTTCATAGAAAATAATGACTTAGTAGCTTACATGCCATTCTAGGATTTTGGAATTTTTTATTCAAATTTTATCCTTCAATAGTTTAGAAAGGGAAGGGTTCTAAAAATATTTATGGCTTCCCCCTAATTTCATGAACAAGAACAACCTTATGGGTCCATTAATGAAAACATTTTGATGACAACCTAGAAAGAAAAAGTTTCTAAATCCTTGCTTCCCATCCACATGAAGATGACAACTCAGATGAATAATACTCCTTGTCATAATTTAAAACTTTATGATCCATCCTATGATCTTTTTGAAAGGGTTGACTTTGAAGAAGGATACATAGGATTTCCCTCACATGATGAATAACATAATGACATTGGTGTTTTGAACATTCATGATCATTTCCACCAATTGCCCTTTCATTTTACTCACACTATCTCTATCTCTCCGTCACTCACCATTCCCCCCTTTCCCTCTGCATCCATCCATGTCTCTTTCCGTCACGATCCTTCCCTCCATTCCTCCCTCCCTATCACAGTTTCTCCATCACTCTCTTTTTCCATCCCTCTCATTCCCTCTCTCTCTTCATACATATCTGTTTCTCTCCTCCCAATTTCTCTCTCAAAACCCCTCTATTTCTATATATAGTATGTAGTAATATATATTATACAATAAATAAGATACAAATGTATTATCAACACTATAAAATGTAAAAAATTAATAAAAATAAAAAATTATAAAAATACATCCATACATATCTATAATGAAATAATAAAAAATATACTAAGTATAATACAAAAATTCAAACCATACTATACCATGTGCAATACTATTGGCTTCTCAATGCCATGAGCCCATAAAACACTATCATTGATTTGAAGCAAAATTTATTGGCATATGTAAATATTATAGGTCTATCAAACTATGTGTCTCCATCAAGCTCCATAGCACCATGGAACATTCATGATCATTCCTACATTGGAGAACATAAGTGTGACATAAGTTTTTTTTCTTTTTCTTTTTGATGGAATCTCATTTGTGATACTAAGTATGAAGGTGAAAATCAAATTGGTGAAGTTGGAAATTATGAAGATTTCAACATGGAAAATTTTGATAAAAACCTAATAATTCAAATATAAAAGAACATGGATTAATTTTCCTCTCTTTTGGGAAGGATAAATTGTGAATAACTTATCATAGATGTGGACCATCCCCTACCTTATGTTCTAGAAATTTTAACTTGGAGTAATAAGTTCGCCCACTTCTTTTCATTATCTTTGATTGAATGTGACATGAAAAGTCGCCAACATTATTACAGATTTTAATTCAAGCCAACTTCAAAGCCCATTTTCTTTTATGGTTCTAGTAGTAATACTAACGGGTTGACATATTCACACGATAAAAATAACTGGGTAACTCGCTCCTATGATTACAGAAGCCTTGTTAACCTTTGGATGGAGGAATATCATGGAATTTCCAACTAGCCTTGACATAAATTGGGCCTCGTGGTTCATGGCTATGAACTTACCTTAGTTCTAAGCATGGGAGTGATAGAGATTCCACCTTATGCCCATATTAATTTTAATGTGCCTTTTTCTTTTTACATTACGAAGCACAAGGGAAAGTCTCGAGAAGATGATGATTTTCTAAGTAGTAGTTGGCTCTATGACTTTACATAGCAGTGTTAGTCCTTAGTTAAGCCAATATGACAAATAAAGAATAAGTTCCCTTGAAAAATGGTTTAAATGTTTGTCTATTTGCTTCCATGCTTTTTCTCACATTTATTTCTTTACCTTCTTTCATTTTAGAGCATTAATCTTAAAATAATTACTTCCTTTCATTAGGCTTGGAAAATACCCATTTATGTATAGTGGTTTGTTAGCTTGGTAGAATAACCCTTTTCTTTTATTGTTGCTCCTTTCACTAGTGATTTATGAAAACTCTTCCTAACAATAAAAACTTTACTATTACCCACCTTTTGTTGGGTACTATGTTCCCTTTTTCCCTCAAAGTAGTAAGGGATCCAAAAGGTTTGTAAAGGAAAATTATCGTTGTAGCTCAAGTTAAAAAAAAAGGAAGCTACAGGATTTCACAGGACACAATCTTAGCATTTACCTTCACATTCGAGCGAGAGGATCACTCTCATGATGGAAATAGATAAATGATTTGGTTAAAACTTAAGAACTATCTTGATGAACTAGAACCAAATGTTTTTAACAAGGTTTTCCTTAAATTGATTCGAAGCTCAACATTTAGGGTGTATCAAATAATTCAGATTGTTGTTGATTTGACAATTTGGTGACATTTTCACAAGGCATGCAACCCAACCTTGTAGTAGTCCAGTGTGATTGGCTGAACGATCCCCTGCCCAATTTGTGATGAAGAAAGTACAAGATGTCGCTCAATAAACCATTTTGTTGTGCTAAATCTAAGCTAGAAGATAATATCGATTAGGAAGCTAATAATTTCCCAACAAATTGGAATGAATACATAATGAGTTGATTATATACTTTCAGAGGCTTGTTTCCACGTATATAAGATCACATTATAGCCACAATTTTCAGCAATAATGTCAAGCGGTTCTACAAAAATGGTGTTATAGAATTGAGATCGATATGGAACGACTAGAATCTTTTGAAAATAAATAAACTCCATGACAGTGGTTTGGATGAGTTTGAACTTGCAACAAATCCAAAACAACTTTTGGAAGAGCTTGATAATTAGGGAGAGTGAAAACACAATACCTTTTGTAGAAGTTCCTGGTCACCCCTAATATTAAAAGGAGTCACAAATTGACAACTTTAGAAATAGTGGTCATAAAGTTATGTGAAGGGTAGCGCTTCACCTCGAATGATTATCTTCACTTTCAGTCGTTAGAGAAGGCATAGAGGTATCTTGTGAAAAAAAACAAAATTGTATGAAGGACATGCGATGATGTATATGCAACCATAGTTAGATAATTTAATGTTGAATCAGTGCATAATTACAATTGCAGTCACTTCCAGCAACAAAGAGAGGTATTATATATATCGGAATGTTGATCTAGTGCTTTTAATATGATTTTACTTCATGATTCAAAGGTTTGAAGGGAAAACTTCGATTACTTCGAATATTTTTTCCACCTTTGAAGGCTGAGTGATCATTTTGGGAGGCTATTAACCCAACTCGAAGGCGTTTCCAGAGCTTAGTGGCTATTTGGAAGCCACTTGTCATTATTGGAAGACTAACTAAAGGATCCTTGCATGTTCAAGGGCTTTTGAAGCTTAATGTTGCACCAAAATCCCTATATTCATCTTCATTTATTGATTTTGGTCACCACCTTTGGAGGGATTTTTCCGCTTCATTTTGGTACAGGTGGCATGAATTTTTCTAAATCTCTATAGTTCAGAGCAGTTAACTGAATAAGTGGTCTTTTTCCTCTTTATATGTTAGATTAAGGGAATTTATTCTTAAAAAAAAAATATTTATTGTTAAGGAAGTTGAGCACTTCCTCTATAAACTGAGTGGTATTTCCTCTCGATTTCTCAAGGTTGGATTAGGGGAGAAAATTTATATAATTCTTATTTTCTTAAATTTGGCTATGTATAGATAAGTCAAGCATTTTTTTCGAGAGTGCTTGTTGATGTAAACCAAGTTACCATTATTCGAATATGAATGCGGATGAAAATCCAAATATGGATCCGTCATAATTTTTAAAAGCCAAGATCTTAACAGGGAAACATCATGTATATATAGCACATACATATTTTTCATAGTAGGAAAAAAGCTACAATATTCATGGATATTAGCTGAATTTTTGTTGATACAATTTGATTCCCCTTAAAAATAACTCGTTGTTGGTACATAATACCAGTGGACTTCCATTCTTAGAAGATGTCCGTAAGACTTGAGACATTAATATGTTTCCTTATTTAAAAAAAAAATAACTTTTAAATAATAATAATAAATTGTAATTTGTAAAAAGATATAATTTTAAATAGATAACTTATATATATATATATATATATATATATATATATATATATATTTTAATATAAATATAATACTTAATTTTCAATTATAATATTTTAAAAAACAAATTTGTTTTATATAAAAAGCTATATATATTAAATTTATATAGTATATTATATTATCATTTTGATATATTATAGATTATATGGTTATTAATACTATCGTAATTAATATATTTAGTTACACTTAATTAATAATCAATCTAGATCAAGAACACTAATCTCTTTTTCTTTTTCTTTTTCTTTTTTTTCTTTTTCCGTCAAATGTTCCACATTCCAAGCAATGGTCAACCCCCAATTTTTGATACCAATCCTATCTCTGACTATCGATATATTTCATTGGTTCCACGATGACCCGTCTAGGGTGCCTCGTGGTGGTGGGTATAGGAAACCCTCCAGATCCATTTATGGATGCGGTTGTGGGTGGGATATAATACATCGATGTCTCATTGATTGATGCATTTACAGTAGGAAATGTATAATAATTGAGAATGTGAGCTACAAAGCTATGAATTAGCTACTAGAGTGAAAGGAAGTATTAATTCAAATACAATTGTGTTTAAATAGTGGTATAAAGTAGCTATTAGTGTAGATACAAAGTCTAGTGCAAGGATAAAGGAAATAATAAACCTTTGTGAAAGGAAGGAAACCACAAAACAAGCCAAGTAGTAATTGAGGAAGAGCCTTTCCATGAGAAAATAGACTGGAATTCATTAAATAAAAAATGGGGAAAAAGATTTTTTTCGTACTATAAAAACACCCAAAATTGCAAGAGTTGCAATTTGATTATTAGGATGTGTATTATGGTGGAGGAAAATTTTTGAAAATGGTTCCTAGGCAGATCCAAAGGGCATTTGAATTCGGATTTGGATCTAATCCAAGGATCCATGAATATGTCCCCCGAGGTTAGTGGATCTGATAATGCAGATTTATATTTCACTTTTTTCTTGGATAGATATCGGTGGAGCTTGGATGAGAAAATGGAAATCTAAATAAGCAAACTTCTTTGGTCTTAATTGTATTCATTTTTATCATTTCTCTTGAGCAAACATTTATTCCAAGTATTTCATGAAGTAGCTATTTCATTTCTTCCCTTGAAATATTGGAATGATAGGAGTAGTTAGTGGACTTACTTACCTTAGTCTAGTTTAAGTGAGATGATGTTTACCCCATAAACCCATCAATAAATGGTCAAACATACAGGAAAATGACGTTGTCCTTTTAAGATTATGAGATGGCTAAATTGAGTATGGATTTCTCTTTAGAAACTTTATTTTCTTGGCAAGTTCATAATTTTTGTAATTTTTTCTCAACTATAATTTGATTATGGATGGATGAGTTCAATTAATTTTTTTGGAGACTTTGTCTATGTGTATTTTTATTTTTTTCATGGATGGTTATGTTGAAGTTTAGATAAATGTATGACAAGTTTAGTAGGTTAACTTATTTTATCCTGGTTTTATGTTTTTCTTCCATGGATGAATCATGTATTAAATATCTTAGCTTGGTATTTTCTTCCTGATCCATTTTAAACTAACTCTTATTCCAAGTTGTCAAGGAAATAGCATGCTAGATTCTACCATTTATCCATTTTTCAAAATTTAAAACCTTCATTCAAACTCTAGAACAAGTAGGTTAACTTACCCTAGTCCTTTTGAATCTTGTATCTACTCCAATATTTTCAATTTTATTATTCCTTGACCCCATATGCCCAAAAATGTATTTGCAAGCTAAGGCATTGATTTCTATCCCCCATCACCCATTTTTTTTTAATCCTTTAAATTGCTTTATAGTTTGCTAGGGTTTCCTCTCCAAGATCGTCTAGTAACTCATTGACTGATTATGTTTTTCTTCAATGGATGAGTTATGTATTAAACATGTTAACTTGGTATTTTTTCATGATCCATTTTAAACTAACTCTTCTTCCAAGTCGTTGAGGAAGTAGCATGCTGTATTCAACCATTGATCTATCTTTCAAAATTGAAAACCTCGATTCAAACTCTAGAACAAGTAGGTTAACTTACCCTAGTGCTTTTGAACCTTGTATCTACTCCAATATTTTTGAAAATGTGTCGGCAAGCTAAGGCATTGACTTCTACCCGATCACTTATTTTATTTAAAATTCTTTAAATTGTTTTAATAGGATTTCCTCTCCAAAGTTGTCATGTAAATCATTGATTGTATGTGTTTGGAGAGCTTCCCTTTGAACTCAAATCTTGGAACTACTATAACCCTAGCAATCCTATCATAGGGAGAATACCCCTTGAACCAAAAAAGAGCTAACTAGAAGTGAAAAAAGGGTTGGTGAGGTGCTAGTGGCACCCTTTGTGGTGCAATGGGCTTCACACCTGAGCTTTTATAATTTATATAAAAAAAAATTGTGAGATTACATTGTAATTGTTGCAAAAGATAAAGTCCATTTCTCAAAAGGTGACATTGGATAAATTCAGTTTTGCATTTCTTTAAATCCATGCAACTACATTGGAGAATCAAAGGCCTTATTCTTACCGATTTTGCAGATTTTGTGCATGTGAAGCGAGAGAAACTTGATTATGAAGGCATTGACAACTCACCCTTGATGACTCTTTTGAAAAATGTACTTATTTAGTATGAGTGAAACATAGCTCCTTGGGGATTTGCATGTGTCGTTTCCCACACTGCTTATTGAGAACATCCCAAGATATCCAAATAATCATTCATCCAAATTGTATGAAAGGCTTCCACTGTTTGATTGGTGTTGTTCCACATGTATTGGCATTGAATGTCTCGGAAATTTGAACAGATATATAAAGATGCCATGATGAGAATATTCATTCTTTCTCTATCCCAAGGGATTATGTTTTGCTTAAGCACCCTTGCAATCCACGGATTATACAAGTTTTCTCAGATTTTGCTGCACAAAACTGCAAAAGTTTGAGGACACTCATTAACCAGTGTTGAAAACACTGCAAGAGGAGGACGTTCTTGGGCTCTTTGAAGGTAATGAAGATGAAGTTGAACCCTTCGGGACGAAAACCCTATATGGTGCTAAGCGAAGAAATGCATCCTGATCATCTGCTTCGATATAATTATCGTCCAGATTGGGAAGACTATTCTGAGGATGATATTGTTGCTGATATAAATAAAGTTCTATACCCACAATTTGAGAAAGACGGCTCTATTGATATAATAGAAAATGTACTTCGGAACCAAGAGGACAATGTAGAATCAGCCTTGAGACACACATTGATTTGGATTTATGTATTACAAAGTCAGAAAACAGACCACATTTATTATGTTTTGAGGGACCGCCCAGATCTGATGATGAGTAGGAGGTCAGAATTTGATCTTCCCGTTGGTTTATTACAAGAACATGGCAGATATGATTGGTCGCATTGGGGTAAGGCCATCTTCCTTTTAAACCCAGCTAAAATGAGTTCGTCTGCTCCAAAATCGTCTCAGCCAAAGAAAGTTCTTAATTGTGCGAGTAGAGCTCCCAGTTCCATACAAAGAAATGAAACTGCTGATGACTCTAAGATACTAAGGATTTTGCTTTTCGGAGTAGAATATGATAATTCTGAAGTTTCTAAAGATGCCAAGCCTCGAAGTTGTCTAAATAGTCAAGAGAAGCTACAGAAAACTCATTGACCAGAGATTCAAACAAAAGCTGCAATTTGCTGACTACCAAAATATGTTCAGCCCAAAGTGGAACATATGTTCAGGCTGACGGATATATTTATTACAACAGCTTTTGTAGAGGAATTTTATAGCAACTCAAACCAGCACATGCCTAAAAACGCTTTCTACAAACAAACAAATGCCCAAATATGTTTAATTGCTAGAGTCTGCATTACCGGTTACTTATTTTGCTAAATGAAACATTCCTGTTTTTGCATGGCCTTTGGCTATCATGTAGACTTGTTAGCTGTATCAACGTTTTGGGCTTTGCTCGGCAAGAAATGTCAGTTATTTCTATGATGGTATTCAACTCAATCTTCCTACCTATCCGGTCAATTTTGACTTTAAAAAAATCTTCTTATGGGCTGGTCTGATTTCCGTAGTGACAGAATGTGTGTCACTTCTGTGGCTCTTCTGATTTTCGTAGTCACAGAATGTGGCAGGAGATGATCTAGATATAGTACGTTTTCGATATATAACTTTGCTATATAATAATAATCGTACAAAAATAATTAATTTATTAAATAATGATACTAATTAATCCGATAGGTTTTCTCTTTGAAAGAGACCAATTTTTTTTCGTCAACACATCTTCTCTGGACAGGACACCTATTACTCATTTTAAAAAATGACACCTGTTACTTATTTGGTGGGCTACGCTAAGGGCAGCGCTCGGGGAATGGCGACATAATTCAATTAATATGTATACAGGTGGCAAGACTGGTTTGGAACTGAGAAACAAGGGCAGTTTTCCAATTCCAAATTAATATGTATACAGGTAGCAAGACTGGTTCGAAATTGGCAAACAAGGGCATTTTTCCAATTCCAAATTAATACGTATACAAGTGGCAAGACTGGTTCGGAACCGGAAAACAAGGGCAGTTTTCCAATTCCAAATTAATATGTATACAGGTGGCAAGACTAGTTCGGAACCGACAAACAAGGGCATTTTTCCAATTCCAAACCATCGGGTTTGAGAAGTGGTAACGTGTGGTTTCTTTACGCTTTCTTCCTTTTTCTTTGAATATCATTTCAGCGCAGGAAAGAAATTCGTAGCTCAAGAAAGAAAAAGACAGTGGTGACTGCTTGGTTTTGATTTTTTTCATACAAGGATGAAGAACCTGTATCACTTAATGGCCTCACTTTCTCTTACTTCAGGGGTGGACGCCTTTCTCTTAAGGATTTCCCGGCGTATGTCCAGCTTTGTAACGACATCAATTTCACCGACGCGAATTTGGCGGTCCTTGTTGTCGTAACTAACTGCAAAATTCCACCTGCCATGCTCTCATAAATCCATATCGTCGGTAATGGAAGGAGTGGGTAATTCTCTCATTACTATTCCCCTGGTATTTCGACTTCCACGACAAATAGCTTCACAAATAATGGCTACAATTTTTGTTTTCTTCCAGTTTCTTCTTCACTTACGGATTCCAATTTCCCTGCCACCTGCAGCTGGACAGCGCATGCTTCTGCTCAACCACATTCACTTTTCCCATGAAAAAAGGATAGGTATGTCTCGACTGAAACTATCAATAGTTTGTAGCCACGGTTTTAGCCACGGCTTCTAAATAATTATTCACAGAGCTTTTTTCTTCTCTCTATACTTTTTGACCACTTCTCGCTTTCCAGAAGGCCTTTTCTTCTTTGCTAATGACTTTGATGTCCCACCCAATTGGTCTTCTTGCTCTACAGTGAAAAATTGGGTATGGTTGTGATAGCAAGTATGAGTATGTGGTTTGTAGCGTCTAGGAGGATTGCAAGTATGAACATTTTGGATTTACACTTGCAACATTAACCGTAATGATTTAATGGGAAATCAGCTGCTCTGGGTGGGTTTCACAGATTTGGTCCAGCTGGGTAGGCATCTAGAGCAAAGTGGCATTGTTGTTTGTACAATTGAACATAGTCTAAACTAGGATACTGTTAACTATTATGTCCTTGTGAATTACAAAAAAGTGTGATGGAAATAAGCATGAGTGGTATGGGGTGAGTGATCATGATATACCTCCTCATCTATGTGCACAAATTTCATGAAACTGTCCCGATGGGTGTTATAATTAGGACATTTTGATGCGTTCACAGGGATCTGCATGTAATTTGGGCCAAGCCAGTGGTGTTGTGTGTCTCCATATGCAAACATTCAAACCTGAAACATTTTGTCATTGGTATAGTATATTCCAGGAACAATGGCACCAGGATTGAATGCCAACAATTCGTTCTCATTGAGGAAGTTGTCAATGTTCTTGTTCAAGAATCAAAACCAACCGACCCATAAGCTGCAAAAAAAACACAAATTAGCCCTTAACCATTTCAATATAAATGAGTATTTGTCTTTTCTATAGACACCCACTATAGGCCAAAGTTTAGTATCCTCGAGAGGAACGAAGTCAAACTTTTCCTCATCTGCTGGATTCATAGTCTGGATATAGAGCTTCCATTATGGGTAATTTCCTGAAAATATGGCATCAGTTAGGTCTTTGGTAGCATGGCTGTGATTGGTACCTCCCATGATCACAACTTCTTCGTCAAGCAAAAACTTCAACCCACATGTAGGTTTCCAATGAAACTTGCAGTAGGTTTCTCTACCTTCTTTGTTGAAATATAAAAGTGCCAAGACTTCATTCTTGTCATCTTTATTTTGAAGTGATAAGAAATTACTGTTGTCCATTGCTATTTTACTGTTTATTCATTTAAAAATCTCCATTGGTGCAGGTGTGTGCTCTTGTATTTTAGTTATGTGGAACTGAATTGTAACAAATGAAGGAGAAACTAGCCTAGTTGTCCCTTAGGAGACACATAATCAAAACTAAGTATGAGCCCATAAAATGCAACATCCTAAATCACATTGGAACTTGTCCAAACTGCAAATGTTTTAGTAAAACCGCAAAGGTATCAATTGGGGAAAGAAATTTTTATTTTCAGTTTGGAGTTCCCATTACTTTTAGATTGTTCATTCAAACAGTTGTAGAATTTCATGAAAGTTAACATAAAATACATGTCTATATGCTTGACATCAAACCATTTCACAAAACAATTCAGTGATTTTTTTGAATTTTTTCATATCTGCATCCTGGCTTTGTAATGTTTGTAGGTATGTCTTACAGCCTGAATTGTGAGCCTAAAATTCCTATTTTGTGTTCTCAAATGAAAATTCCTTCGTATTTTATTCCAAGGAATATTTGTAACTCTGGTTGCTCCAACAAATGCTCCAGAAAATCGTAAATTTAGTGATCACATCTTAGGGAGTCATCTGCCAACAGCAATAAGCTCTGATTTTGAACCTTTTTCTGCCCTCCTTTCTTATCTTCATCTCTTCCAGCAATTGAATAGAGTTAAATCTTTAAAGTAAATGTGAAGTTGTAAGCCTACCTTTTGCTGATCCAAAGCCATGACACAAAATATGAAACTGTAACTCTATTCATTAGGAAATTTCCCTGAGTTGCTGTTTTGGATATCAATCTAAAAAAAAAGAGAAAATGCTATCATCATAATTGTCATATTCTCTTTCTTCTTTGTACATCGGAGGGTCATCTGATGATGAATTGGCATTACTCCATACACGTTGTCTCCTATTCAAAAAAAAAAATCAAAGAGTGGTATGTTTTCCATTCAATTGCAAATAGATTTGGCATATTCATAGATCTTTGAATATAAATAACATATTGCTGCCTTGTATGACATATTGTTCATGACAAAGTGATTTCTGACTTGATAGAAATAGAATTTTCCATCACATACACTCCATATTGATTGGGTACCCATAACCTATAATGCACAAAACCTTTTCTTGAATTACTTCCATACAACCCTTAGTTGATTATTAATCTTTTTTACCTTTTGGAGGCGATCCCCCAGGTTGAAGCTTTGTCACTTAGATCAAATGTGGCAACTCTACCCTTCATATTTGCAAAGTAATTGTGCAATTGGAAATATTTCCTTAGCTCTATTCTTTTAATTATTTTGTGTGATCATAAGTATCTCTACAAAAATTGAACCCACAATTATTTTCCTTTCTGAAATAGCTTTCCAATAACTGTGAGTTAGCTCAAAATGGATATTAGCGCTGGAAATTATAAGTTCTAGCAGGTCACTACTTCGTATGCCTCTACAACTTTGTTTCTAGATTGAACTGTAAATTGTGCAATAATTTTATTAAGTAAAATTGTGCAATATTTCATCAACTACAACTCTATTCTTTTAACTATTAAGTAAATTGTGCAATATTTCCTCATATATAACTCTATTTCCTCAGCTACGGCTCTATTCTTTAAATTATTAAGAAAAATTGTGCAATATTTCCTCAACTACAACTCTATTTCCTATGCAATAATATTATTAAGTAAATTGTGCAATATTTCCTCAGCTACAGCTCTATTCTTTTAATTATTTTGTGTGATCATAAGTATCTCTACAAAAATTGAACCTACAATTCTTTTCCTTTCTAAAATAGCTTTCCAATAACTATGAGTTTTCTCAAAATGGATATTAGCACTGGAAGTTATAAGCTGTAGCACGTCACTACTTGGTATGCCTCTACAACCTTGTTTCTAGATTGAACTGTAAATTGTGCAATAATTTTATTAAGAAACCATACTAAAACATCCTTATCATTTAATTTTGATACAGTCCTAACGCCCATCCTATATGTAGTATAATATGATTCCTTCTCCCATTGTCATTATTAACAAAATGTAATTTAATTGGGTTTATGAATTCTTTGGGTAAACCCCTGGCATAAAATGTTAAATTTTCAGACCATGGTAAGTGGTTTCTACAATTATCTTGACATACTCATGGTTTGGCTCTAAAATAGTGAATGAGCAACCATAACAGTGAAAGAGAAGGTTTTCTCTATAATGCAACATCTCTACAGGGCCTTCTGTGATGATGTTGCCCTCCATCTTGGCTCTGGGGACATTGCTGATCATTTCCATGTCAGGTGTGTATGTTTTCTTTTTAATAGAGTTTGCTGTATTAAGATTGGCCTATATTTGGGTTTCTGCTTCTGTTTTCTCATGTTTTGCATGCAGGGGGGTGCCTCTTCATCCTGTGAGGGACAAGACCCTGGAGCAATTCAAGAGATTGTATGAAGATGGAGGGAAGTATATTTACAAAGATGGGACCATTGATCCATCTGTGCCTTGGATAGCAGGAGCCATTTCTCTTCATAAAGGTTTTGAAGGGACCCCGAGAGAGCTTGTACACAACTACACATGTAGCTTTCAGGTCCCATTGAATGATGTTCGTTTGGGCATTGTTCTGTAGGATTTCAATCCAAATCATATAGACACCTATCCAAAATGATGGCAGAACAACTGATAGACAAAAACAAGAGTTTCAGAACTTGCTTCAAGCATTTGTGTATTGGTCATCATAATTTTCCCTTTGTTTCTTTTTGAGTTTCAACAATTGTATGCATGATGATGGTAGAAAAACTGATAGACAAAAACAAGAGTTTCAGAACCTGCTTCAAGCACCTGTGTATCTCTACTTGGTCATCATAATTTTCCCTTTGTTTCTTTTTGAGTTTCAACAATTGTATGATGGAAAACCTTCTTTGTTTGAGAAAAATAGAAACTTGCAACAACAAGTCCCTTTTCAACTGCCCCACATTGTGTATTCTTGATTGTTTCTCCATGGTTTTCTTCTTCTTTTTATTTTTTCAGAGATATTGTATGATGGAAAACCTTCTTTTAACAACTAACAGTGACATGGTGTAGAAAATCTTGGAATTTTTAAATTGTTGGAAGTGCATTAATGCATTGGATGGCATGCAAGTAGCTCCATGCATGCCTAGTGGTTCCATCATCCTTGTGCATGGCACATCCTTGTAATGAGGCCATTATTATTATAACTTTTTGGTTTATGTTATTTAAAATTATATTATAAATTGAAAAAATATTTTTTTCTTATAGTAAGAAAATTTATCATAATTTAGCTAAATTGATTTAGCTGTCAATTCAGCTGTCAAGTTGTTAAATGAATAGTGGTATTAGCTGATTGCTACCTCTTGAGCACTAACACCCTACAAGATTTCTTCTGCTAATATGAAATGATCCACCTATGCCAGCTAAAATTATCATGACAAGAAGATTTTTGTGTATACGTACTACTCAAGCTGAGAATAAGAACTTTGGTCACAACTTCATTGTTATATATCTGCCATACTGATCAAGGGAAACTTCAACATGAACCCTATATAATTTGTTCCTGTTTTGTCCCAATTTCAACCAATATTTTGGGATGAAAATCATATCATTTGCAGGACTTCTAGGGACAATTTCATTGCTTATTGCTGAATTTTGATCGGAAATCTTAAATTAGTTTTGGATCTTAGAGTGTATTGGTTTGTTCCAATCACAGAGTTTTCTCAAACTCCAGAGACCGGTTATTTTCTAGGTTTTTCAATTTTTCTTTCAAATGGTCATTTCTTTTCATTGACTAAATTAAAAATTAAATTATCATTCACTTCCTTCATGTCAAAAACTGCAATTACTTCAAATTAATAATTCAAAAACAATACTCCTATCGGCCTGCCTTTGTACCTTCTGAAGCAACTGCTAGTTTAGACATGCCAAAATCTAAGAATAACACTCTGTATATTCAAATCATACCTCGGTAGTTTTAAAACAGTCAACCTGGTTTCATAAAAACAAACAGCAAAAAGGACAAGCCAGTTATTTAATTTAGGAGGGAGTATTTCTCCGCGCCACTCATTTAGAGTCTTCAAGGTGGAATTTCAATCACAAATATAAATTGCAAGTAATTCAATATGACTAACAACATTTCTTAATATTCTTGGTTGAGACTCTGAATAATTTGGCAAAACCTGGTAATGGGACCACAAAGAATGAAGGTTGTGGTCCAATCTATGAATCCGTCAATTTAAGTTAAGATCTTAGAAAACCAGTATTAAAAACAAAGAGGAGAAAGGACAAGCCACTTAACTTAGGAAGGGGGCATGCCCAACTGCTGGTCCGGTCCGGGAATCACCTTTTTCCGGCGACCTACAATCTAGGGGCTTTAGGGCAGCATTTCAATCATAAACTAAGTTACAACTACTTCCATATAAATAAAAATATTTATAAATAATAATATAAATGACAAGATTTCTATATAACAGTTTAGAGAATTGGTTGGTTTCTTGTAATATTACCTAGTCAAAAGTGAGGCGAAAGGGCTCCCACTCTAAAAAAAACTACAAATTAACCAAAGACCGCAGGAAAAAGCGATTACATATATGAAGGGACATATATTTTTCCTTAGCTTTCATAGGGGAAAATGTCGGTTCTCTTAATATTTCCTGTGCCATGGTGCTCATACACTTCTATTTGTTCAGATTATGAATAATTTGACGGAACCTTGTAATGGGACCCCAAAAATCAAGTTTCTAACTCAACCTTACAAAATTTATATGCAGAACTTCAACCTACCTTTTCTTTAGTAGGTTGAACTGAATCCCGACATTAAATGAAAACTTAAAATAAAACTTCATATCTAACTTTAATATATGCAGAATTTCAAGATGCTATTTATTTAGTATGCCAACATACCCAATCTTCACATTAAAAGAAATTTTAAACTGTGCCATATTTTAAGTATTATATATTTAAAGTATTATTATTTTTATTTTTTTTAGCCTGTGACCATTGATTACAATCTATTGTTTATATATTTACATAGTTATATCCGTTGGTATTTGCTTGCTTTAAATTAATTAAATTTTAAATTTAATTAAAATAAAATATTGTATAAAATTTTAATATATTAAAATGTTATATGTAAAATAAAATAAATTAATTTTTTTTAAATATTAATATAAATAGTTTAAATTTAAAAAATAAAAATAAATAAATAAATAATTTTATATATTAAAAATCTGAATACACAAAAAAATAAAAGTTTAATATTAAAAAGTTATAGTGTAATAATTTATAAAAATAAAAATTTAATAACATAATAATTAAAATTATACTACTCATGCTATTTAATAATTTTCTTATTTAAATTTATTTAATTTAAACTTTTAATAACCTTATAAAATAAAATAATTTTATTTCTTGAATTTATATATATCAAGCCCATTTTCATAATTTCTTGAATATATATAAAAAATGATTTAGAATCTAAATTTTACGCTACCCAATTTTACTTTAAATTTAACGGAAAAAACAATAGTTGTTCATATTTCTAAATATAATAGAGCCCCTTTGTATAAATAGATTAAAATAGACTAATAAAACCAAATTTTCCGGATATTAAAAAATCAATTTTATGATTTAGCATCACATGCACGAAATCCCAAAAATTCGAAATAATGTCCGTACCAAAAATTGAATACAAAATAAATAACATATATATTTAAGATATTTAAGAATTAATTTTATGAATCCACATTACGTACCTAAATTAGGAACTCCGGTAAGAATGTACAACTACTCCACCAGATGGCGAGCTTTATTTCAGCTGCTATCCGCCCATTAATGCGCTCAGGGGTGGAATGGCTGCCATAAGATTAAAACCGTAGATCA
The DNA here is from genome assembly GCA_034641835.2 of Pinus albicaulis. Lineage (NCBI taxonomy): Eukaryota > Viridiplantae > Streptophyta > Pinopsida > Pinales > Pinaceae > Pinus > Pinus albicaulis. Next base: position 564,928,901 of record CM076578.1, read on the forward strand.
TCGTGCGGTGGCCATTCCACCTCTGGGCGCACTAATGGGCGGATAGCCGCTGAAATAAGGCTCGCCCCACCAGATGGACAGAGATAGAAAAACAGCCTGGCAAAAATGGATAACGCCAGAAATAGCCTGCAACCACGCACCATTACAAGTAAGAAAAGATTGTGCCACTTCATCTTTAAAGAAACATCTAACCAAAAAAAACATTAAACGTACATTTCAGCGTCTTTTCTTTTGTCTATGATGTAACTGCAAATCCAGGAAATCGCTGCTCTGAAAAAGTTTAGAGAAACATCTTTTCATAAATGAATATCATGGTTTCATGTCTAATATATCTTGTACTCTGCATTCGGAAACAAGATAAAATTGGCACGCCCAGCAATTCAAATTTCACACACAGCTAACGAGACACGATTCGCTGATAGGAAAAATAAATTCAACCCAAGAATTTAAATTTCACTCGTTCAAAGCATTTAATTTCTTCGAGGGGTGTTATATTCTATTTCTATCTAGTTATCATATAATATTCTCGTTTAAAGATTAAAGTCAAAAGTTATTATATGCATATTTTCTGTTTATTATTAAGTAATATTCGAACATATAATATTTACGAGAAGGCATGGTACTTATTATAATTTTAAATCGGTTAATTTAATTCAATCATGAGCGGTGATTGATATGAATATTCGATAACACGTGGAGAGTGTGATTCAATTTCCTACCATGGAGGATATGAATATTCGATAACACGTGGAGAGTGTGATTCAATTTCCTACCATGGAGGAAGACGTAGTCCTTCGTCGTATTTGGACTTCGTAATAGTCCTAACAACTTTTTGGGGACATTCTTTATTACAACAAGGATGGCGGCAAGGCGGCTAGTGCTTGCCTGAGTCAAAGTTTACTAAATCAAGACTAAGCATACAAGTCATAGTTTACTAAATCAAGATTAAGCCAAAGTTTACTAAATCAAGACTAAGCATACAAGGCAGAGTTTATTTAACCAAGACAAAGCATATTGCATTACTTTGAATGATTTGTGATTATTTGTGGATTCCACACTATGATTGCCTAGAAACATTTATGTTTTTAATTCTTCATCATACAATGTGGCCACTGTTTTGTTAAAATAAATTATACTTATCACAATGAAACAAAGTTAAAATAAATTATTCTCATTACAATGAAATAAAGAAAAGAAATAGATCCAACATAACTTTCATACCTATAGAAGCTAATTGTAGCAACAAAAAAAATGAACTGTAGCAAATTTCATATCTATAGAAGCTAACTGTAGCAACTAAATACCGGAAGTATGCAAGGTAATTTTAGTAGTTACACTGAATAGCGAGGTATCAACAACAATTTCAATTTCTTGTTTGAAAGAAGACCTGATCCGGACTATGCTGGATCCCAGGCAGGGTTGGAAACAGTCATTTTAAGTCAATCAAGAGTCAATCATAACTGGTAGTTAACGATACCCTTTCAACACTGTTCATGGCACTGATTTATTATGTAATACTCATAATAAATACAAAGCAAAGCACTTAAGCTATACTCATGGAATCTTATATGTATATATGCACATGATTAACCTGTTTTCACTATGTATAATCTGGAGATATAGAGAGAGTTTTTTTTTATCTAAGCTTGTAGATTGAATTACTATTTCTAAGTAATTACATAGTTAATATATTTTTCATGTAACCGACATCCCCAATTTTAGCCAACCAAGGCCATATAGGCTCAACACCTTGCTGAACAATGTTTGTACACATGCTAAGGATGAATGTTTGTTTCTGTAATGATTGTTCAAGAGGCATGTGTATTTAAAACCAATTATCATCCTCTTTTGCACCCTCCCAGCATTTCCAGGAAACCAATATTTACTTGATAACATCAAAGAAACCAATTACAATTATTTACATGATCAACATCAAGGAAAACATCATTTACCCATAATAATTGTTTCTACATGAAAATAAATATACGGGGTACTCAAAAATTCATTTTAGTTACAATTGAGATGGCATAGACATCATTGGACACTCGTTTTCTAGCAATGTGGATAATCCAGGAAGTTTTTAAAAAAATGATCACCACATGAGTTTAAAAACCAAAAAAAATATAACACCTCATACCAAGCACTTGATATTTGTGTTTCCTGAAAAGAATAATATCCATGAGATGTGATTTCCAATGAAAACTATCTCAATCCTCAATAAACAATACCAAACACCTAAAACATCAATGCTACTGGAAGTAACATTCTTCTATGGAACAAGCATCTGTTCATCGTCCTCCTGATTGATCCAAACAAATTCCACTAAATCTTGTAGCTGACTTCCTGCATAAAAAATAAATCAATATAATAGTAATCAAGCTCTTACAGTTTTCAAATACATCTTCACTAACGCAATGCTAATGTCTTCCATAATATCTAATCCTATGCACGAAGAGCTACATTTTTTTATTTAATCAATTCCTCCTCTATTCTAAATAGCGTTCATGCTGAGTATTGATAATGAAGTCATTCACTCACAATTACATTGTCAATATCTAGAAAAATAAGGTCTTGTTAAAATTACCTTTTGTTAATCCCAGCAAAATAGGTAGATAATCATCACGGGCCTACTGCAGGTCAGCCAGTGTCGAACCACCTAAAAACAATATTGAAGAGTTTCGAGTATTAATCTACCATAACATAACTAAGTTGTAGATTCCCGTCCGAGCAAACTTATCTACACCAGAGTACTACAAAATTTATTGTCTCTCAGAGCATGGTATTTTTCTTAGAATACTACATGCACACAGATTGCAACATTTTATGTCTCCAAACCATGCATGTTGTATCATTTATAAAACTCCTCACATAAACTATTTCTATAAATTCTAACAGATATCACCACCATGTATGCCACTTTCCTAGTATTTTCATTGTTTCTTTGATGAGCACTATATCCTGTGTTCTATCATTCAAAATAAGCTAGTGTTGCCTAAACAATAATTGTGTTTTGTGAAAGTTTGTACATCTTTGAACTGAGATGCTTTGACAATATAAAATAAGCTTCTTAGTAACAAAATCACGAAGCAATGTTACCATGTTGTGTAGCTGTCTCTCTTTTATTTATTGTAGTAGGACCATCCCATGCTGCCATGGCAACTATTCATGTCCAAAGTGCTGACAGGTGCTCAAACATTTTTGTTGAGAGGTAACCTTGAAGTGATTTTCCAAAGTCAATACTTTTAGGAATACGTAGACCTGGTACAAAAACAAACATCTATCCACCTTACCCTGATTTCTTCTATGTGTCCCCTTCATATGTTGATGTGGATATTATACATCCCATGCTTTCTCAAGATCAATTCTACAAATAAAAACACAAAAAATAATAGGAAAGCTGCGACACTTTGATAAGAAAAAAAATCTGTAATATTTTCCTCTAGAATCAAATGTAAGGAAGGCCTTGAATGAGTCTGAATATCAAGCATCAGAAGTATAAACTTCCTTCTTAGAATAGTTCAAATGTTGCCATTTTAACATATTCAGAATATTTCGTGCACTAAGACTTGCAATTTGCGAGGATCAGAACTTATTAATGTAAACCGAGGCCTCATGTATTTGGCCATCATGATATTTCTTAACCTACTATGCAGTGGGACTTGAATAAAAGTGCACCATATCAAAGCAAGGGAAAATAGTTTTTAGGTTAGACTGCAAAAGTCTACTATGGAACAGTTATTTGTGAATGTTACTTTAACGATGCGTATAAAAAATTAAAATTGATGTAAAGATCCAAATTTAGGTTATGCATTTATAGGAAAATATACAGGCTTGTAGTTTTGAAGGAACGAATGAGTTTAAAAACTTAAAGGCCAAACAAATATAGGCCAATTAGAAACTACCCCTCACCAATTTCAAAATTACTATGATCAAACCCTTTTGCACATGTATAATTGATCAAGTTACGAGCTCATTACATGAATTCTGCTAAGAAGAACTCCTTGGATTTTTCTTTTCTCGGAAAATGTTTCAGGTGATATACAACTCATAAGCATTCAACTTTAATTGTGCAGTATGGTATGGCAAGAAAAAATATTTTCCAGGGTGAATTCCAGCAGCTGTTATCAACTTATCACTCTAACTAGCTTGGCAGAGTAATGTACCGGACTAAAAATTATTTATGCCACACCAAAATTGAAGAGGACAGTATCGTGAGAGTTATCTAAAAGTGGAAAAGCTAATTGCAACCTTATAAACTTTTGCTAGGTAATTGTCTCATTAAGATAACTTTGAATTTTTACTTGCGACTGCAGGCCTGAAAGTATTCCTTGCAATCCAATAGGAAGAACAAAAAAAGAAGACAAATGACCTTTCGTTAGATCCTTGTTGAATGCATGAATATATGGACCTTCTTTAGATCTTGACTTGGTGAATGCTACAAGGAACTATTCTGTCAGAGTAAATGAATGTATGGGTTCTTATGTTAGATCCAATGTTCAATGTATGTGTACTCTGCTCAGATCTGAACTAAACAAATAGAACCTCCAAGTCTCCTCTGGCTAAATCAAGCTTCTGTGACCAAAATCCATCCAACCCAAAGCACACAATAGTCAACAAAAATCCTCGATTTTCTGACCAAAAAAAAATTGTTGGGTTTCCAAAACATCTATATTGAGTAAAACCCACTGATATAAAAAATCCCACTACATAAAAATTATATAAAGCCCAAAAGCTTTCTTAGTCAGAGTGCTTGGCAACAAATTTTCAAATCATGTAAGCCTATAAAATGGACAGGTGCAAATCATCCACACTCTTATCTAGGCTATCCATATTTATGTTAACAACCATTGAATATCATACAGAAAGTGGAATACCAATTAAACAAACCAACATATACCTGGAACAGGAGCTAATCGCGTAGTGGGCATTGGCCACTGCCTTTTTTAATGCTTTTTCTGGAAGAAAATAAATGAATAAAGAGCTCCAGAACACACCTTTGTTCCATCTAGGAATCATCCAAGTATCAGATAATTAAAAAACAGTAAACATATAAAAAGGAGCCATGCCTCTTTTCAAGACTTTCTATGGGTTTTATGTTCACTTTACTATGATTTCCATCCCTTCACGAGGTCCCTATTGCTTAAAATTAAAGATGAAGCGAGGTGGCTCACTAGAAGTTGACAAGCAATGTGTAGAAAATTCGAGCAACTGACATTCATGAGCATGATCTCTGCTTTCTAATTTTGACCAATTCACACATCAATAAATCCTCAATATCACAACGAAAGTATAGATAAAACATATGTTACTTGCCCAGTAAACAATTCCAATAAAATTCAATAGAAACAATAGAACCCACATACAAAATAAAATTCTATATAATTCAATCCAATTCGGCCCTTCATCTTGTATCTACAAATCTGGGACCAAATTGGAGCTCTTCCATAAAATGGGAAAATAAACGTAAAAGCAGCTAACAGGAAGCAGCATGGCCCACAACAGGTACACTTTTGTTAGCCATTATAGCTGAATGTCATTAAAGTGATTTAAAAAAATTGAAAGTCATTAAAGTGATTTAACAAAATTAAAAAAACTTGGATGACCATGTGGTCCCTCCCATGATGGCAACGTGCCTCACCTGCTTCTCCATAAAATAGCATGCATGAAGGGCAGTAAACAAGGCCACCTAACATTGTATTATGCCAATATGTCAGCTAACCTGCCAAATTTGAACCTGCAACCATTATGAGGTTGAAACAATTCTCTATTTTAAACACCCAAATTTCAACCTACAACCATTATCAACCTACCGAAAATCAAAAGGGATATAAGGCACTGGAGTAGAGTGAGGAAGGATCCATAACCAGTAGCAAGGTGAGACCAACAATCGTGAATCCCAATCTGCACATGAGCAGAAATCATCAAAGCACGACAATGGTAATTTAGACCAATTTGGAAGCCAAAAGATGCCTGACAATCTCCTCAAACAGGATTTTGCAAGAAATCTGAATTTGTTTCAATGATGTCCTATTAATTAATATGTCTTCTGAAATCACCTGCATGACTGATTGATTCTTATATGCATGAATTTTTTATTTTTATATGTGGAATCTAGGCCAATTGTGTGGGTGTTGAATTATCTTTGTTGTGGAATGTGTTTAGTTAGAGTATTTCAAAAATGCAATCATAGTGAATGCCAAGGCGTGGCCTTACATGAAGGTGAAGAGAAGGAAATACAAATTCAGGATCGGGAATGCTAATAACGCTCGGTTCTACAAATTCACGTTCAACAATAGCCTCAACATGATGCATGTAGGCTCCGACTCAGTCTACTTGCCAATGCTGGTGACTGTCAAAAAATTCCTGCTATGTCCTTCTGAGCTTGCATACATCGTCATCGAATTCAGCGATTCGTGCACGAAAGACGTCATCTTAACGAATGACACAGCATATCCATACCAAACCAGGGACCCTGTGGATGACCTGAATAACATGGTGATGAAATTCGTGATCGAGTGCAAAAGGGGCGGCATAGTGCGCGGCCACGATGACAGTTGAATCCCTGAAAAACTAATCGAATACCATCATCCCTCAAAGTAAAGCGCGGCCCATACGAGGTACATAAGCATGTATCAATACAAAATCACAACGGGAGATCTAACCCATTTGTTCTTCAACGTATTACCCTACGAGGCACTGGCTACTGAGACGCTGAGGCAAGGAACCATCGAGACAGAGAAACTGAAACGGAGAAGATGATGCTGAAGGAAAAAAGTAGGCTGAAAGACCTCATTAAGGTAAACTAGAGAAGCAGAATTTTAGTATAAATTATGGGGAAACCAGCCAGCAAAGCTCAAGATTGAGGAAGCTGGGCAATGGCCTCTGTCTTCAGAGGAGTATGAACTCTACGTTTGGTGAGGAACCTACAAGTGTGTGCATGATAGTGCACCACAAGCCCCTTCGGATGACAAAAACACAAAAATATATTTAAAAAAACACAAAAACATCTAATGCTAGTGGATTAATGCTAGCATTAGTCCAAGATGAATTTATTTGTAGTCCTTATTTCTTTTTAACCTAATAAATTTAACCTCGATTCGGCTCTTAGCCTCGAGAAGAAGCCAATAAGACATCAAAAACATTCATTGACTATAAATAACCATGCCAATAATTTATAGGATATTGAAAAAGCAGAAAGAAAAATCTCAGAGAAAAATTTAAGTTTAATAAAAAAAAGTTTGGGCGAACTAAGGCTATCTAATAAATATCAATTACTATAGTCCCTTTCCTGTTGGCAAGAACTAAAAAAGAGTAAATGAACACGATATTTTGAACTTAATATAGTTGTGCATTCTATTTTTAATGAAATTATAAAATTATGATTATTACTGGTCATATTGTTTTATGGAAATGTGTCATCTATTATGATGCAGGAGGTTACAAATATATACTTTAATATTTTATGAACTAATATTAATATTAAAAAATAAAATAATTATAAAGATTGTAATGAAACATTTTATGTATTACATTTTCATGGTAAATTATAAATTAATTTAAATAAAGATTATAAAAATTTTAAAATATTATATTTATATATAATATAATATTTTAGAATTTCTTATATTATTTTAATCTTTATATTAAAATGTGAATACCACTTGTTTAGAGTGGATAAACATATTTTCGCAATTACAACCCATATAAATCAACATAAAAATGTAAGTGTTTGGTTATTTTGGTTATATGATTTCATTATAAAAGTTTAATTGAACCATTTTTGTTTATTGTTTTTTCTATTCAAATTTGATGATACATGGATCATATTTTTTTATTTTTACTTTTACTTTTTTTTTTTTTTGGGCTTAAAATGAGTTTTTAAATTCATAAATAAATTCAATGCTTTCAAAATCTATTAATTATTAAAATTGTGTGATATTTATATAGAAAATTTATGATTTGAACAAATATCGTTTTAAACTTTCAAATTTTTGAAAAAAATATATATAAAATAAACAAAATATAAAAAAATAAATTATAACAACTATAGTTACTGCCAACTAATCATTTACTAACTTTTAAAAAACAATAAAAACCATAACCATTCATTCATTAACATGTACGATTCTCTCCTATTCCATAGTAATGATAACAAAAAAAAATCTCACAATTACTAAATTTCTCAAAATTTTATTACCTAAATTCAAATAATTCAATGAATAAAATTTATGAATTAAAAAAAAAAAATCCTAACATCTGTTATTGTACCTGCCGCTGGTAGTATACTACGCATCAGGTTTTTCCTGATTGTGACATTAATTTACCTTGATTAGACATATGTTTTCAAATATATATATATATATATATTTTTTTTTTCCAAGATTCACTATAAGATTTATTATTGTTAATTTATTTTAATTATTTTAATTTGAATTATCTGTTATCTAATTGGCCAAAAAATTTCACTTGTTATTATAAAATGCCTAGATTTTATCACCATTATTTGTACTGCCATTAAAAAACCATTTATATCTATCCTGCAGGTCTTGTACTTTATCTGGAGTCGCATTAAGCAAAATAACGAGACAGTGCTGAATGCATTTTCCCCATACGAGCCGCGCATTGTAGTCTGTCAAATAGCACACATATCTGTGCATATGCTCATATATCATAGTTGGTGCACGATATATAAAAGTAGGGTATAATTCATCGTGGGCCCGACGAGTGGTGTTGGTTTTTAAACCATAGGCAAATGCATAGACTATAATAAATTGAATGGACAAAAGAATTTATTAACCTTGTGGGACCCTCACGAATCGCATCGGAGAAAATCATAACAATGGAACATGTTAATAAAAGTCCCGATGGCGATTGCGGAGCCGATGTGTTTATGGACTGTGATTTATATGTGTTTTAAGTTCGGGCTTAAAAGGCATTAATCGCATTGGAATGTTTGCGAATGCATGAATCGCATCGGAGGAAGGGCATCGCATCGAAACATTGGCAAATGCATTAGTCGTAATCGAAAGCACTGAGTTGCGATTAATCGCATCGGCAAATAGAAAAGAAAGGTTTATAAAGTTGTGGCGCCCGAACTTTTCAAAGGTTAGCGTTGGGGTTAGAATATGAGAGCATATTATATGCGTAGTCTGCATTGTTTTAAAGCGGAAATTAAAGTTATATTTTTTTAAATTAATATAGTAAAGAATAAAATGATAAATCTACATCAAATGAAACTTTTGCAAATGTGGACCCCGCTGAATGTGAAAAAACTTAAACCAAATATGGAAAATAAATTTGCGTTATAAAACTTATCGGGTCCGAGACTTGCCATTGCAATCAGCTGAAGACATAAGAACTTGCGATTTGCGATTGCGATTGGGCGAATCGCATTGCATCATTCAACAGTAGCAAAAGAAAACATATCAAGTTTTAGAAACTTTCCAATCCGATGAGTTAAAAGACTTTTTAACATATTTTGAACATATTAGAAAAAATTTATACTTAGAAATATGTTAAAATGAATACTAAATCGCAATTGGAAATTTGGAAAAGTTCTTTTAAAGAGTTCTTATTGCCTTGAGAAGTTCCGATGCGATTGCTCTCAATGGCAATCGCATTTCGGAATAATATTAAGTATTGCACTTTTTCTATTTATAACAATGCAATGCCATTTATCGCAATCGCATTTTGGGAAAAAGATTAAACATTGCATTCCTCTCATTGCAAAATTCCGATGCGATTGCATTCAATCGCAATCGCATTTTCAGAGATAGAACAAATTGCGATGTGATCATCGAAATTAGAAAGTCGGCATGAATCATATTCTATTTACTCATCGCATCGCAAAAGATCGAAAGTGGATTTTAACATTTATTACAAGGATTCGCCGATATTCGATTGTACGACAAATGTTGAAAATGTCGGGAGATTAAACGGTAATTGAAATTCTTGTAGCTATTCTCATTATTGTGTTTTATTTTGACTGAAAGCATTCATTTGAATTGCAGAACAAAGGTTTGAATCCTTTCATTCGCAGAACCAGAGAGAGTTTACCCGACTCTGGAATGTCAAAGAGAAGCATAAATTCTAAAGCTAATTTTGTTGCAAATGCTCTTGTGCTAAACATGCTGCCCAAGGAAAAACCGGAAAAGCTCAAGCTAGTCATAGACACCTCCTGCCAAGGACTGGGGAAGATGACATGGGAGAATGTATACAATTTTCTTGAAAAAGAGAAACCAAACCTAGGGTTGTTTTTCCCAAAGAAACTGTTCCCGATGAAGAAGATTCGGACTCTGAGTCTAAATCCCAACTTAGTGCATTGGAAAATTCATTTTTACACCGAGTTGTTGCCCGGTCGAATACTTTTCCCTACTATGATGTTATCAGATGGGTCATTGACAATGTAACCATTCAAAACAGGACTTTTGTTTCTTCTTGTGGATCAGTGTTCGAGTCATTCAGGGTAGAAGATATTAAAGCAATGTACCATCTTCCCAATCCACAAAATATTTACAACAAAGAATTCCTTAAGGAATATGTTGAAGAACATTGAAACCAGGAAGAGCCAATCAAAGAATGGAGGAATAACCATGAGAAACATAAGCAAGAGGCATCAGGTATGTACTCTGTGGAGTCTCTTGCACCTCCATATTTTTATGCCACAGCAATGATGTGTAGGTTGTTCAGAAACGACAACTCTGTTAGATTTTCTATTCAAATGGTCCCCTTAATTCATTCTGTTGTTAATTCTGAAATTATGGATTGGGCTGTCATTTTGTCGGATAAGATAGCTAATCGAATTCTAGAGTATAGAAAAGATAAGAATTAAGAGAATTCTTCCACTTTCTATTTTTGTGGTTATATTTTGGACGCCCTCTGTTTCAATTTTGAGTTCCCCATGCTAGGTTGGAAATGGACTCCAAAAGAACCTATTCCTATTCATGTGTATCATAATTTCTTATGGAAAGAACGTTTCAAACTTCATGTTTACAGAGTCTGCCATGGTTTTCTAATACCAATCTACCAAACCATTTTTGGTCATTTCCCTCCTAGACTGTCCAATAAAGCCAGGACTGATTTGTCTTCTATCGGAGATTGGTTCGGAGAAGAAAAATTCACTTATATCAGAATTTTTGGGAGTATTGTTCAGCCACATATCCTTCCCCTATATGTTCCAGATAAGCTGTTAGCTCAGGAAATTTCATATCGATTGACAGTTGAAGGAATGTCTAGAATTTTGAAAGACAATAAAAAGCTTATGTGGCCTACCATCCCTTTTAAGTGTGGTGACTATACTCTTAATAGTTTTTCTGATGCTGAGAAAGAAGTTGGTAAGATTTCTAATCTCAAATTTTCAACAATTCCTGGAAGACAATACGACCCAAGGAAAGTGGCGCATGATTTTACTACCTCTGTTTCGATTGCCCAATTCGAGCATGAACCAGACATTTTTGATGATTTATTTGTTTCCATGGATGATATATCCCAAGACTTTGATTCAACCAAGTTCAAGTTACATGCCGAGGACTTGAAAAAGTTTTTTTGTATAGAAGCCAAAGGTTACTTAATTTTCCTCTTGATCAGTTGAGAGCTCCCATATAGGAGAAAGCATCACAACAAGAAGGAAGTAGTTCTAGTAAAGAAGTAGAAGGAGCTGATCCTATTTTAGGGAAAAAGGAGGACAACAATAAAGCCAACAGTGCCAAAACAAAAACAACTTCTCAAAAAGATACACAAAAGCCTTTAGTGCAAACAGAAAAAGGGAAAATTGGCATTGATGCCCAGGTACATATTGAAAAGGGAAGTACAGAAAGTAAAAAAATTGAACAGGCATCCAAGAATGATGCAAGTTCTCAACTGGGAGGACAAGTAGATACTGAATTGGTTGTTTCTTCTCATTTTCTAAATCAATATCAACAATTTGCACAGTAGTTAGGATTGAAAAACAATCCTGAAGTTGACGATCCCAAAGATCAGGATGTGGAAATCATTCCTAAAAACCCCACTGGAGAAATTATGCTAAAGATAGAAGAAATCCCTCCTTTAGATATATTCTACAGTCCCAAACATAGGGCTGTGGTAAGAAAACAAAGGAAAATGAGGAGAACAAATCAAGATGCTCTTTTGGCATCACAGGGGGAATTGCTAAATGTTGTTTATAAAAATGTTGAGGTCGATCCATCTGAGGATCTCACCAAATTGTCTCAGTATGCTGGAGCCTATAGTGCTGCCACTATAGATAAAGCTTCCGAAGTTTCACAGCTAGTAAAACAAAAGGATATGAAAATTGCTATCTTTGAAGAACAGGTTGCAGGTGATCAACAAAAGATAATTCAGTTGGAACAGAGGGTACAGGATGCAGAAGTCAGAGCTAAACAACTAGAAGAGAAACTCAGCCTTGAAAATAAAAATATTGATGACAAGCCTTGAGCAAACAACAACAATTGACTCGAGAAGTAGAAAAGCTACAAAATCTTTTACAAAATGAGAGAAATTCAAAGGTTGAACAGGGAAAAATGTTCCAATCAGAAATGAACAAGTTCAAGGAGTATCCCAAGCTGAATCAATTTGTTACTGAAGCTCTTGAAATGAAAAAACTTCTATCTCAACAGTTAAAAGAATTTTGTTTAAAGTTGACACAAATTGAGCCTTTGTACGAAATTACATCGTCTTTGATAGATAAATCAGTCACTCTTAGGAAAGAAATTGAAGATGTTGATGATAAAATTTCTGAGTTTCTTTCATGGTAGGATACAGAGCAAGGAAAAAAAGCTAACCTTCCTAGAATTGAAGAGAGACACAAGGAAATTCCATATATGGAATGGGAACAACAGTTAATGAAATTATAAAGAGCCACATCAAGGGCTAAACGTTTAATGAATAATACAACACAATTGATTAATGACAGCCTGTACGCTACAAATTTGATCTCATATTGTATTCCAGGCGAGTTACCTAAAGTAAAAGAAGCTGATTCTAGGTGGAAGCAAGAGATAATCGATAAAAATAAAAAAATTAGCAAACTTCAAGGAATTTCATGGGATAATATGTGGTCTTATCTGATCAAGCCACACAACGAACAGATGGCCATCAAATTCCTTTCGAATTCTATTCAATGTATCATTCTCGAATTCTCTGATGCTACATACACTGGACAGTTACATTCAAAAATGACTCGGCCAACATAATTCCAAGATATGCTCAATGTCTGCCACCTTCGTTCATCCACCTCAATCAATGATTAATGAGATAGTCTACTACAAGTTCACATTTTAGTTTAAGATATTTTATTTTAGATAAATTGTAGGAATAGTTTTAGTTATTTTGTTTTATTGAGTACCTATTTAAACCCTTTTCATGCATTTAGAAATGGGTCCTTAATTTGTAATATTTTTTAACTTGGAGATTACATTTTTGTACTATATTTACTTCTATATTCTTTTATAAAGGGTCACATCTGGTGATTCTATGCAGAATTATTTTTTAAGAGTTGCATTTTTGTAGCTCGGAGTTGATTTTGCATTGTAATTGCTGGATTCTATCTATTCACTGTTAATTTCTTTTGTCATATGATATTCTCTTTTAAATTTGCTAATTTTCGAGGCTTCAACATTTTTGGGACTAAAAGGAGGGCCAAAGCTATGAATGGCAGATAAATCTAAATCTGAAATCCATTCTAAGAGCACATCAATTATAGAACTGCACATAACATCTTCAGAGTTGTCAGGAATTTGTTTCAGAAGAGTGGTTGGTTTAAGTATAAATGTGCGTTTGTCTATTATTGTTGTGTTTATAAAGTTGCACTCTCTTGAACTATGATTCAATGGTAGTGATATAGCTATGTGGACTGCTTGTTGAGCTGAAATTTGTTGAAGGTTAAGAAAAGCATTGCCTAGAGACTGTATCATTTGAATAGCATCAATTTTTCTCTTTTCATGTTGTTTTCGTATCCTTTTGAATGAATTTTTCATAGATCTGTCAACTTTGGTCATATATGAAGTGCAATATGAAACTGCAGCATATGCACTTAGAACATATTGAGCATCTGTATTTGCATTCCATAGGTGCGGCATATTGTATGCAAAGCTATTATTCCATATTTATGATGGTTTTCGTTGCAAGAATACCATTGGTTGTGTTAATGTAATTTGTATTAATTCGATGTAAGTAGTTTCTCTTAACTGGAACTCATCTAAGAAATCTTCATGGCTAGTTAGTTTGTCATAGTGTTTTTTCTCTAAGTTGCTTTGCAAGGACAAAACTTTTTCATTTATTGAACCATGTAGCGAAGTAATTGGTTCAAGAATCCTTGTTCTTTTCATTGGTAGCATTGGAAATTTGTATCTACACTGTGATGCTTTTCTTTTCTTATAGCTTTTGGTATGATGATGTTCATGTATCTTTGCGAGTTCTGGATCAAGGTGATTTGTGCTACAAGTTATATAGTTATCCAAGAAGTTTTCAATTTCGAAGTTAGTATTAATTCCATATACTAGAGCATTTTCTATCCATATAGGAGCATGTTGATGTGCACTATCTCTATTTTGGAACTCAGTTACAAAGTAATAATCTAATATTTTTCCAAAAAATGTGCTATGTTGACAGATCAATTGCTTCAATGCATTTGTCTTATGTCTATAGTAGCATGTACATGTTACTGTGTCCTTTCTGACAAGATAATCAATGTTGCATTCCTCAATTGTTTCAATGTGTTTCTCTTTATTTCTATTGCTATGTAATTTAATAAGAATTTGTACTAGTGGTGTCCAAAGATGCTTTGCACTTGTACATGTAACAAAGAAAGTTGGAGGACCTAATTTTCGTATCATTGCAAATATATGTTTCTACATTTGTTGATGGTAATCAGGAGAAATTCTTATGAGTTTGAAATCTATGTATCCAATGTGACTTTTTAGTAACTTTTCTAAGTTGGGCTTGTACTTAACATCTTTTGACAACAACTTTCTTCCTTGTAATTTTCCTTTTCTTATTCATACTGAGATGCATGACATGACCTTTTCAATGAGTATTTGCATTGTCTTGAAGAAAAAATTTGTGATGTGATAGGAAAAGTGACCACTGCAATGCATTAGTTCCCACTTTACTATTTCTTGGTAACGAAATATTTGTAGTATATCATCGTCACATGGATCTCCAAAGAATAGTGATATCACTATTAGTATCTATGCGATAATTTCTTGTTGGATGGTAGTTTTCAATGTCTATGATTTCAACCATTTTTTCCCATGTATTTATTCTTCATATTCATATGGTGATTTGTTTACTAAGTACTATGTAACTTAGATTTTTTTTCCTCAAAGATGAGAAGAGCTTCTATAATATTTTTTGGTTTATTGAATATATCTCTATGATAATGTTTACTAGCACAAAATAATAATTTTACTATTATATTGTATCTTTGATTTCAAAACAGTAAAATAAGAGAAGAAAAGTTGCAAGTAACTAGTTCCTATTTTGCATCTCTCTGTATTTCAAAAGTATCACTGCAAAAAAAAGAAGATGCAACGTTTATTATTGTGTCTGAAAACATGAATCTCACATAGAAGCTATGTATTCTAGAAATAATTAACTTTTGTATACAATAGAAAGCATGAAATACAAATTGTATGTGTCTTGATTGGTAAAGCTAATCTTGCTAGTTGTAAGTAACATAGTTATAATTATGAATATGTATGTACAGTTAGATATGCACTATAGCATAATAGCATCTTGAAGGCAACAATATGCTTCATACAAAGACAATTAATGATTCAAAGAAAAGTAGGAGAAAAAAGGCTAATTGGGTGACAGCCTTGCAAGAATATGGTATTGACATTAAACTAGCAAAGATTGTTAGAGGACAAGGTTTTTGCAGATTATTAGCAGGAGCTCATAATATATCATAAAATCAAGATCTAATGAATGATATTTCAGTGAGTCAGATAAGTGTTACAGATTTTGAATCTCAGTATGTTGATCTGATATTTTACTTGAAAAATGGGTATGGTACTTCTAATGTCAGCTATAAGAATAAACGTGCTTTAAGATTAAAAGCTACTAAATATGAAATCATTGATAATGTGTTATTCAGAAAAAATTATGATTCAATCTTACTAAGATGTGTTGAAAAGACCGAGGTGAAGAATGTTTTGCAGGAACTACATGATGGACCAGTAGGAGGTCATTTTGGAGGAAATACCACAGCCCACAAAATAATCCATGCTGGATATTATTGGCCTAGCTTTTTTAAAGATTCTTATGATTATGTGAGAAAGTGCAAGATTTTCCAAACTTCTAGTGGAACGCAGAGCAAGCCATCTTTTCCTCTACAGCCAATAAACATTGAAGAAGCATTTGAGCAATGGGGGCATTATATTATTGGTGAGATAACTCCTCGTTCTTCCAAGTAGCATAAGTACATTCTCACAGCAACAGATTACTTCACAAAATGGGTAGAAGCAATTCTTCTAATGGTAGCCAACTCTGACGTAATTATTGATTTCATCGATCAATTCATCATTACCAGGTTTGGTTTATGAATAGTTAATGGTTAAAAGGTAACCCTGTTGGGACTATGAACGTTTTCTTGCAGCAGAAGCAATAGTTGTGACAATAGGATATATTACATAAGCTAAACTTGGGAAAATCCACTTACTTTATTATTATCAACTAATCAAAGCTTGAGATAACACAAAAAATGTTTTAGTCCTTGAAGAATTAGAAAGAAATTGTAACTAATTTTTATTCTTTTACATAGTTATATTTTATTTGAATTATCTTACGAAAAGTTTTCATTATCTTTAGAAATTTTTACTTACTTGAAATATAGTATTCATTTCATTTTTTCAGAGATAACTGTTTCTTCCCCAATTGTTGTACTGTACAACAACCCTCCCCATTTTTCAATTTTTAGAAGAAATCCCATTTAAAAATAAGTCCCCTCTTTATATCTTTTCCATGAATCAAAAGATGCATATCACATTTTATTCACAAAGTTTACAAGTTTTAAAAACTTACCCATTTTATGAGTTAAAAGACCTTTTAACATATTTCGAACATATTAGAAAAATTTTGTACTTAGAAATATGTAAAAATGAATAGTAAATCACAATCGGAAATTTGGAAAAGTTGTTGTAAAGAGTTGTTATTGCTTTGAGAAGTTCCGATGCAATCGCGCTCAATTGCAATCACACTTCGGAATAATATTAAGTATTGCACTTTTTCTATTTATAACAATGCAATGCGATTTATGGCAGTCACGTCTTGGAAAAAATATTAGGCATTGCATTCATCTCATTGCAAAATTCGGATGCGGTTGCGCTCAATCACAATTTATTTTTTGTATTAATTCGATGTACGCAGTTTATACTTAGAAATATGTTAGGATGAATAGTAAATCGCAATCAGAAATTCAGAAAATTTCTTTTAAAGAGTTTTTATTTCTTTGAGAAGTTCTGATGCAATCGTGCTCAATCGCAATCACATTTTAGAATAATATTAAGTATTGCATTTTTTCTATTTATAACAATGCGATGTGATTTATCGCAATCGCGTCTCGGGAAAAAATCTTAAACATTGCATTCCTCTCATTGCAAAATTCCAATGCGATTATGCTCAATCGACATCGCATTTTCAGAGATAGATTGTAACGGTCCACTTCATTTTAAATCTCCGATGCGATCGAAATTTGGAAAAAACGTTTTCACTGAAATAAATTGCAATGTGATCATCGCAATCGGAAAATCCGCATGAATCATATTCTATTTATCTTGCGCACCATTGAAAACTTGCGATGCGATTGTTATTTTGCCTTTATATTTATTCATCGCATCGCAAAAGATCAAAAGTGAATTTTAACATTTATTACAAGGATTCGCCAATCTCCAATTGCTATGTGGCTTCTCCAGAGGTTTATCGCACACATTATAAAAATACCATTTACTACCTTGTGAGCGTGCGGTATACCACTACACTTTTGTAAGATCATCATTTTTCTATAAATATTTGAAATTCTATGATATAATATTACACAACAGTAGTGTATACAAGAAATAACAGAGAATGCAGTTATAGAAATTTAAAATTTAAATTAAGTTATGTTCTAAATAAACTTTATCATTTTTGTATTATTATTTATTTTAATTATAAAAAATTTAAAAAATTATTTAAAAAAAATTAATTGTAAAAAATTATTAGGATTGAAATTTGTTGAAATGTTAAATAAATCTAATACAAATAATAATACTTAAAATTGTGATTTTTTAAAAATAATTTTAGTAATTGGGATTGTGTTAAATAGTTATAGTGAATAATTCTTATTTTTCTAATTCAGATTCAAATTTTCACCAATTACATGATAAACATTAATGTGTTGATGATTATTACTTAAATTAGTTATATTTGAACTAACCTATACCATTTTCGTATATATGTAGATTAACTTTGTAGTTTGACAGTTTTCGAACTCCACACCTCTGAGATATTTAAGCCATGAGTATTAATTGTACTGTGGCTAATTATGTCAATTTAATGGTTTTGATATTCCTTGGGATCTTATCTCATTAAGTGTTTCGTGCCAATTTTTATGGCCCTATTAATTCTGTTCAACTTGATATTTTAACTAATTCGCTTTTCGTTTCCTGTGCATAGAAATGCATCTGAGTCTGGGAAGTTCACTCTATTAGTGTTGTACAGAAGCTTGTCTGTTGAAGGTTATAAACCTTTCCAATTAATATGACATTAACAACGTTCAAGTCTTACCACATTAACTTTACTTTTCAAATATGATTTATTCTGAATGTAGTATAGTTGAAACCATAGGTAATAAATATAAGGTTATAAGCCCATGGGTAATTATATAAAGACTTTTATCGTAAGTCGAGACGAGTAAATTAAGTTATGTTTGTACCATATATTGTACACTGACAAAAGAAGATGATCCCCGAGGTACTTGACATGAGTGCTGAACTTCTCTAGACTGACCCATAGTCATATATAGCATTACTAAGTACACATCAGCCACATCCTAATAAGAACATCATAAATAAAATTGTGATGCATGGAGCTTTTATTAATTGTATGATTAGAAGTTGCAAATACAACATATGGATAACACTTTAAAACTGCAATCTATCACGTTTAAAATGCTCAACCATAGATTAACTAATTATAAGTATATTATAGTTAAAAAAATAAGTTTTTATTTACGTTAATTATAATTTAATACTTAATAAATATATATATATATATATATATAGTAGATATTTATTTTGTTCAATTTGCCACTTCTCTTTAAATTATTTGTGCTAATAGTTTGTTTATTTATTATTTTATACTATTAAATATTGAACTGCAATTGCAAAATACTCTTAATTTATATAATTTTTATTAATGTAAATTTAGTGAATTATGATAAATAAATATAATAAATTATTTTTTAAAATAAGTTTCCACTTAAATTTTTATTATCAATAATATTTTGTATAATATTTAGATATGATGAAGTTCTTATAAATTTAATTTGCATAATATTTATACATCTTCTATACTATACATTTTTTTTAAATAAATATTCAATTTTATTTTTAGTACTTGCTACTTAGTTTAATTTAATTACTAATTTTTTTCGTATTGTTATTATGTAATTGGTATTGGTTAAATGTAATTAATATTTAACTTGTTTCACACCATTGTTAAAACACAAATTAAGCTTAAAAAAGAAATTAGGCTGGGGATGTTGTTTAGCCTTCATTAAATTATAAATAGTGATTAATATATTTTTTCCTTTCCTATGAAATTTGATTAAAAATGCTTTTAAGAACCATTGGATCTAGGTCATTAAATAATTTATTAAAAAACATAAATTATAGATTTATATTTGTTTGATTCGAGGATTACATAAGTAAATCGACATCAAACCTACATGCTCTTACATGAAAAGATTTCGTTGACTGATCCCATGCATGGGAATAAGCATCAGACCCCATAAAACTTATTCATTAGCAATATATTTCTCCAGTTACGTTACTATATAGGCATTGAATATTATTACAGAGAATTAAATGGGGTAGAATAAATATTTCAATTCGTAATGTTATTTATCGGGAAAGATACTAAGAGGGGGGGGGGGGGGGGGTGAATCGGTATCTTGATCTGTCAATCAACTTTTTACTTTTCTTTTCTCAAAACCCATACACTACTTTACAGAACAAAACTAGCATATATACGCGGATATCGTTAAGGAAACTTGCGTATGCTCAAATTTCTTATTATGCAGATAATTCTTATCTTAGATTATTGCATCATTCATTCATTAGATGTTTAGTAAGCAGTAGACATGTGTAGTAAGAACAAAATAAGTCAACACACAAAAGCATCACATATGAACACCAGGATTTTAGGTGGAAACCCAATTCGGGAGAAAACCACCGTTGTCGTCGTCTCAGTCTTCAATATTTATTATAAAGAAAACATCTTACAACAATGTACTGGCGCAGACTCATACCAACACGCAAGCACCCACCTGCAGAAGGCTACAACCTTCTCTCGTCTACCAACCTCTCCTGGAAGGGAGCTACAACCCCCTGCTCTCGTTTACTAGCCTCTCTTGGAAGGGAGCTACTACCCCCTGCTCTTGTTTACCAACTATCACTTGAAAGGAGCTACTACCCCCTTACTGAAGGCTTCGACCCTCAGCACCACTGCAGACCACGTTTCATCAATTTTCAAATTGGATCAAACAGCTTCAACACAATCCTTCACTTATCAACGAATATACTTCGCCCAATGCTTCAAACAGAACAATGAAACCACTGTAACCAGAATATCAGAGATAACCCAGACATCAGAATAGATATGCAGAAACAAATTCAACCTTGAGTAATCATTAGTTCAGATACCATACGCGCTTTTATTTAATCAGACTCGCGTATACACGCGCTTTTCATGAAACGAACTTGCGTATACATCTGTGCATTTTTCAAAGAAAAACCTAACTTCCCATACGCGCTTTTATTGAACCAGATCCGCGTATACATGCGCTTTTCATGAAATGAACCTGCGTATAGATCTATAAAAGATAAACTTTGCAGAACATATAAGATCTATGAACTTACCTAGATTTCTTCAATTTCTTCATCAGATTTGTGCCAGGTCTTCATCACTTCTTTTCAGATCATCTTAGAGATTCATCATTTCTAGATTTAGAGATCTTGAATCTTCATCATACTCATAGGTGCATCATAGATTCAGATCTATCAATTAATAACAGAATTCAACCATGCAGATATACTTCTGAGTGAAGTATTCATTAAT
This sequence comes from Pinus albicaulis, assembly GCA_034641835.2. Taxonomy (NCBI): domain Eukaryota; kingdom Viridiplantae; phylum Streptophyta; class Pinopsida; order Pinales; family Pinaceae; genus Pinus; species Pinus albicaulis. The sequence goes on from CM076578.1 coordinate 564,950,216, forward strand.
GCCCAGACACTTGCACACCTTTTCACCATGAATTTTTTCTCCTTATATAGATTTAGCCTTTGTCAATACCATGAGCCAAAACCACACAACTTCTAATGGTATTCCTGGATGGGATCAAATAGATATTCAAGCGCTCAATAAAATGGGTCAATACCATGGTAGGAACCCCTAGTTTTATAAATTTAGAGCGCAATTAGGCATACGCGACTTGGCACGTATGTTTCCTCGTACATACGCTACTTCGCCTTAAAAAACCCACGTATGCATAGTGACATACCTTATTTATCATTTCTTTGGCACTTCCTGAAATTCCTTTCTTCTGTTACTCCTGAGTTGATCTGTAGATACATCATCTTTACATATTTAACACATAGGTTGCTTATAGGCAACTCATCAAGTAGGCTTCCATCAAGGACAACTTCACCAAGTAGGTTGTCATCCAAGGACAACTCATCAAGCCAGTTTCCATCAAGAACAAGTTCATCAGTCAGGTTGTCATCAAGGACAACTCTCTTCATCATATTGCCAACAATCTCCCCCTTTGGACTTGATGGCAACCATGATGGTGTTTGATCATCACAATAGATAGATACATTAATTATAACCATTATTCAAATACCATGATACTCTCCCCTTATTCAAACACCATGTTACTATCCCCCTTTGACATCAAGGGAAAAGGGCAGATCAAAGCCAAGACAATATTTTTCTCCACATGTAGCAAGAGGAGCTTTGTAGATCTGATGTTCAATGAAGTTACCATGCTCCCCATGAGTTTCATGTTGAATCTTCAAACATATTTTTCAATGAAGTAGATGACTCTATGACCTTTCCTATCACCAAGGACTCATACTTACATCAATGATCCAACCAAGTGGATTTACATATGTGACACAAGTACCCAACCAAGTGGGTTTACACATTTTAATTCAACTACCCAACCAAGTGGGTTTTCAAAATTGACCGAGCCCTTTACATGACTGAATATTACAATTTATGTCATAGGTCATAGCCTTTTCATCAAATTACACATATGACTTTTTATAACCAATATCAAAAATACCTCAAGAGAGATCATAATTTACAATCATCATAATGCCAACAATGCATTATATTCAGCAAGGCTAATTCTCCCCCTGAAACTATGCATCCAATGCATCCTTTCCATATGACCAAAATTCCTCCTTAGCTTGTGCAACCTGAACACTTTCAACAACCAATCATCAAGGCATCTTTACCAAATATCAGAGAATGAAACAGAAATATAAGAGCTGAAACATCATCAGAGATACCATACAATATCAGAGATGCCAATCAGTACTGCAGCTGTGCTGAAGAATGCTGACCCCAAGTAAAATTTGTCAGCAACTGATCATACGTGGTTTTTTGTGTCTTAACTCGCGTGTATACGTGACTGTATTTTAGGAAACCTACGTATCCAATTTAATCTTCTGAATTTAAGCAGTTATGATTTTCTGCAAGGCAGAGACTACTCCCAACTTCTCTTTGAGATATTTGAACGCTTCCCTGGGCAGAGGTTTGGTAAATATATCAGCAACTTGTTCTTTGGAGGGAACATACTCCAACTTCACCTTTTGTTCAAGCACTTGTTCATGTAAGAAGTGATACTTGATGGGAATGTGATTGGTCTTGGAATGCATAACAGGATTCTTTCAGATACTGATGGCGCTTGTATTATCACACATAATGGAGATAGGAGGTGAACATTTGATTTGAAAGTCTTGTAAAGTTCACATCATCCAAAGAAGTTGAGTGCAACATGGTGCGGAAGCTACATATTCTGCTTCTGCTGTAGATAAGGCAATAGAGTTTTGCTTCTTGCTGAACCAAGATACTAACCAAGGCCCCATATAGAATGCACCACCACTAGTGCTTTTCCGATCATCAACATTTCTAGCCCAATCTGCATCAGTGTAAGCATGAAGAGTAAGATCAGCATTCTTTGGATACCATAGTCCAAAGTCTTGAGTTCCTTGTATATATTTAAATATTATTTTGACAGCCTGAAGGTGAGACTCTTTTGGATTAGCTTGGAATCGTCCAAAAATCCCAACAGCATGCATAATGTCCGGTCTAGTCCTAGTGAGATAAAGTAGACTTCCTATCATAGATCTGTCTTCTGGTTGATTCACCGTGGGGGAATCATCATGAGAACTGAGATTACATCCAGTTATAATTGATGTACTTACAGGTTTTCATTCTTCCATGGCATACTTCTTCAGAATTTGCTTAAGGTATTTTTCTTGTGATAAGAATATACCATCTGTAGTTTGATGAACTTGCAAACCAAGAAAGAATGTTAGTTCCCCAAGTAAAGACATTTCAAATTCTTGTTGCATGACAGAAGCAAATTTCTGACTCATAGATTCTTCATTACTTCCAAAAATGATATCATCAACATATACAACCACAATCAAAAGTTTTTCATTTTCAATTTTTGTCTATAAGTTGATATCAGCAGACCCCTTTGAAAAACCTTGTTGTTGAAGATATTTGTCAAGACGATAATACCATGCCCGTGGAGCTTGTTTAAGACCATATAGAGCCTTTTTAAGTCTACAAACAAGATTTTCATCATTTCCCAAAATGAATCCCTCTGGTTGTTCTATATAAACTTCTTCTTCTAGATCACCATTAAGAAATGTAGATTTAACATCCATTTGATAAACTTTGATTTGTTGAGAGCTTAAAAAGGCAAGAAGCATTCTTATGGCTTCAAGTCTAGCTACAGGAGCAAAAGTTTCTTCAAAGTCTATACCTTCTTGTTAAGTATACCCCTTTCAAACAAGTCTAGCTTTGTTTCCTACAACATCCCCATTCTCATTTAATTTGTTTTTGAATATCCATTTAGTTCCAATGACATTTTTGTTATGAGGTCTTCGTACTAATTCCCAAGTGTGATTATTTTCTATTTGATCAAGCTCTTCATTCATGGCTTGAACCCAACATTCATCTTTGCTAGCTTGATTGACATTGTGAGGTTCAATAGTAGATAGAAATGCCAGATAGCTAGAAGATCCCACAAGAGTCCTTCTTGTTTGTACACCTAATCCCTTATCTCCCAAAATTTGAGATTCTGGATGATTCTTTTGAACATATCTGGATGGAGCCTTTTCAAATAAATCATCTTCAGGTTCTTCATTGGGTTCACTGTCTATATCATTTTTATTTGAAGTAGAAGGACATAAGTCAGCATCGTCTTCATTTGTTGTTTGTTTTTATTACTTTGGAGTTGCAGGAGACTCATCAATAGCAACATCAATACATTCAAAAATCTTCCGAAGTCTTTTATTGTAACATTTATATGCTCTACTTGTAGAGGAGTAACCAAGAAGTATTCCTTCATCTGCTCTAGGTTCAAACTTGCCAAGTTTTTCATCATTATTTTTGATAAAGCATTTACTTCCAAAAACTCTAAAATGCTTCACAGAGGGAGAATTACCATACCAAAGTTCATATGGAGTTTTGTCACTATTTACACGAACATGTGCCTTGTTGAGAATGTTTACCGCTGTATGTGCTGCTTCTCCCCAAAATGTGTCAGGTGTTCCAGAATCATCAAGCATAGCTCTAGCCATTTGTTGAACGGTTCTATTCATTCTTTCCACTACGCCATTTTGTTGTGGAGTTCCAGCTACAGAAAATTGTCTTTTTATGCCATGTTGTTCACAAAATTCAAGGAATTCATTTGAAGTATATTCTCCTCCTCGATCAGATCTAAGACATTTGAGTTTTAGATCTACTTCATTTTCAACCAGAGCCTTGAAGATCTCAAATTTCTCAAATGCTTCATCTTTGTGCTTAAGCAACCCAATCCAACACATTCTAGAGAAATCATCAATAAATAAGATATAGTATTTTTCACCACGAGGTGACTTTTTCCTCATAGGTCCACATATGTGAGTATGAATGAGTTCAAGAGGCCTACTTGATGATCCTTCCTTGGCATTAAATTGCACTCTGGTCTGCTTGCCTAATTGGCAAGATTTTCATATGATACTTTCAGGTAGAGTAATAATGGGAAGACCACGAACAGCATTAAGTCTGCTTGATTTTTTATTTGAGAGAAGCTTAGATGCCCCAGCCTTCTATGCCATAGCCAATTTTCTGAAGATTGACTCAAGTAACATTGTTCTTTGCAGTTATTCAATACATACAGGTTTCTTGGAGTTATTTTTCCTTTTATAATTGTTTTACCTGTATCAAGATCACAAACCACACATTCTTTTGAACTAAAGACAAATTCATTTCCTTGATCACACATTTGACTTACACTTAACAGGTTATGCCTTAAGCCATCCACATACATGACATCATTAGCCTTCACCTTTTATTTTAGAAACACTGACCCTTTTCCTTTAATTACAGCAGGATTATCATTTCCAAATGTAACTTTCTTTTTCTTTTCTAGAGCATTATATGCAAGAAGTTTGTTTTTGTCACCTGCATGTGTCTTGAGCATCCACTATCAATGTACCATTGATTTTCTTCACCTTCTGCGAATAATGCTATGCCACAATTTTCAACCTGTAATTCCTTCTTTTTCCATACTTTGGATCTTGAAGGAAAATGCTGTTTTGGCTGAACTTTGCTCCTGCATTCAGATTCTTCATGCCCAAAGTTATTGCAATAAGTACATTCAAATTCATTTAGAAGAGGAGAAAAGTTGTTATAGGTATTTTTCTCAAATTCAATCCTTTTCTTTCTCGCTTCTCTAGTCATGATAGTTTTATATGCAACACATTGAACAACTTTATGACCAAAATTGTGACATGAGAAACATTGTCCATTGAAGAAGAAATTTCCGCGATCATGAAATCTTCTACTTGGATTTACTCGTTGATTGGTATTTCTTTGAGAGATATTCCTGTTAGTGTTCTTTGAATTGAGATGATCATGCTTTACCTGTACTGATTCTTTATTCCCTTGCTGAGTGGCAGAATTTTGTAAACCAGTTGTAGCTGCTTTTAGATAATTTGGTGCTGAAGCTTGAGAGGATTCTCTAGTATATCCAAGACCTGTTTTTATAAGAGGAGAACGTTGTACCTTGGTAATTTCATCTAAGGTTTCAAATCCTTTAGCAAATATAAGATTCAGAGTCTTTACTTTCTCAGAATATTTTCTTAGACTTACCACTTCACATTCTAATTTCTCAATGTGTTTCTTTGCTTCTTCAACCCGCTTTTCCAGAGTCTCTATGGTTATTTTCCTTTCTTCTAAGAGTATTTTACTTTCTTTTAAGAACATTTTGAGTTGATTGTTTTCTTCAAGAAAGTCATTGTCCTCTAGAGAATCCACAAAAGTATCATTTTCTTCTATAGATTCAAATGCCATGAGAAGTCTAAGATCTTGTTCACATTCTTCCTCACTATCAAATAACCCATCACTATGTTCATGAGTATAGTAACTTTTTCTAGTGTTAAACCGATTCTTATTCCTTCTTGCTACTTCCTTCCCTTTTGCAGGTGTTTCTTTATGAGGACACTTAGCAGCATAATGAGCAATTCTTCCACACTCAAAACATTTGAAAGGAAGCTTACCTCTGAATCGTCCTGTGCCAAGTTGGAGTTTCTTTACAGAATTTGCCTCATCTTCTTCTGAGATATATCCTGATCCTTCTAATTCTTCTACTTCTTTCCCTTTTGTAGAAGCTCTGAAGACAACCTCTTTGACTTCAGATGGTCCTCCTCTTCTCATTTCATATGCGGTTAGTATCCCATGAAGTTGTACCATAGTAAGATTTTGAAGATCCTATTTTTCTTCAAGAGCAGAAACTTTTTACCCAAATTTTGTTGTTAGCGATCTTAAAATTTTCTCAACCAAGGTAGATTCCATTATTGTTTCTCCCAAATTTCTCATACGATTTACAACATCATCAACATATAAAAAGAAACTGGAAATACTCTCATGACTATGCATCTTTAAATTTTCATATTCAATTCTGAGAGTTTGGAGTTTTGCACTTTTTACCTTTGGATCACCTTCATAACTTAGAATGATTTTTTCCCACATTTCCTTTGCTGTATTTAGCTGCGTGACTTTGAGAAATTCAGATTTAGTCATACTTCCCATTATAGCATTGACTGCCTTTGCATTTGATTCATAATTCTTCTTTTCAGTCGGATCTGTTGGTATTGTATCTAGATATTTATATCCTTGTTCAACAATGGCCCATACATTTGTTCCCATAGACTAAAGATAGGATCTCATCCTTGTTTTCCATAAGATTAAATTTCTTCCATTAAAGAGCGGAGGCTTGATAGATGTTGTTCCATCTTGATTGCTCATCTTGCTTGATCTTCCTTCTAGTGGCTAAGCTTTTTCATAAGGACCTGCTCTGATACCAATTGTTGGGAAAGATACTGAGAGGTGGGGGTGAATCAGTATCTTGATATGTCAATCAAATTTTTACTTTTCTTTTCTCAAAACCCATATGCTACTTTACAGAACAAAACTAGCGTATATACACAGATATCCTTAAGGAAACTTGTGTATGCTAAAATTTCTTATTATGCAGATAATTCTTATCTTAGATTATTGCATCATTCATTCATTAGATGTTTAGTAAGCAATAGACATGTGCAGTAAGAACAGAATAAGTCAACACACACAAGCATCACATATGAACACCGGGATTTTAGGTGGAAACCCAATTCGAGAGAAAACCACCACATTTTACTTGTGGTCTGAATCATCATGTTGTTGCAAGAAAACAAAAATGTACTGTAGATGTACGGACTCATACCTAACACGAGCACCCACTGAGAAGCATCTCTAGTGTTGCGTTTGCCCGACCTCTCTCAAAGAGCTGCAACCCCCTGCTCTTGTTTACACGGCCTGATCAGGCTACTACTGCACTGTGGCTAGTTTGAACTCTCTTCAGGAAAGAACTCCCCACCCCTGCCTAGGCTTGACATGCTTTCCACCTGGGTAGTTTCATCAATTTTCAAAGCTTGGATCAAATAACTTCAACACAATTCTTTTAACATCATTATTGAAATATACTTCATAGTAACAAGCAGGCAGGTAAAGCAGTTGTAACAAGGTATGAAGTATACAGACAAGATAGTTTGAAAGACATTCAACCTTGAGTAATCATTAGTTCAGATACCATACGCGCTTTTATTTAATCAGACTCGCATATACACGCGCTTTTCATGAAACGAACCTGCGTATACATCTGTGCATTTTTCAAAGAAAAACCTAACTTCCCATACGCGCTTTTATTGAACCAGATCTGCGTATACACGCACTTTTCATGAAATGAACCTACGTATAGATCTATAAAATATAAACTTTGCAGAACATATCAGATCTATGAACTTGCCCAGATTTCTTCAATTTCTTCATCAGACTTGTGCCAGGTCTTCATCACTTCTTTTCAGATCATATTAGAGATTCATCATTTCTAGATCTAGAGATCTTGAACCTTCATCATATTCATAGGTGCATCATAGATTCAGATCTATCAATTAAGAACAGAATTCAACCATGCAGATATACTTCAGAGTGAAGTATTCATTAATGCCCAAACACTTGCACACCTTTGCACCATGAATTTATTCTCCTTATATAGATTTAGCCTTTGTCAATACCATGAGCCAAAACCACACAACTTCTAATGGTATTCCTAGGCGGGATCAAATAGATATTCAAGTGCTCAATAAAATGGGTCAATACCATGGTAAGAACCCCTAGTTTTATAAATTTAGAGCGCAATTAGGCATACACGACTTGGCACGTAATTTTCCACATACATATGCTACTTCGCCTTAACAAACCTGTGTATGCATAGTGACATACCTTATTTATCATTTCTTTGGCACTTCCTAAAATTCCTTTCTTCTGTTACTCCTGAGTTGATCTGTAGATACATCATCTTTACATATTTAACACATATGTTGCTTATAGGCAACTCATCAAGTAGGCTTCCATCAAGGACAACTTCACCAAGTAGGTTGTCATCCAAAGACAACTCATCAAGCCAGTTTCCATCAAGAACAAATTCATCAGTCAGGTTGTCATCAAGGAAAACACATTGCACCATATAGCCAACAATCTCATTTCATCAAGTAGCCATCAACTTTATGAAGTAGGTTGCCATCAAGGAGAACCCTATTCATCATATTTCCAACATCATCCACATAGTTTTGACTTGCTGCTCCAAATTATTGAATTTTGGTATGTGGAGTTGTTTAGTTTTCATTAAATTATAAATTAGTTATTAATATATTTTCTACTTGGTTGAAAATACTTTTAAGAACCATTGTATCCACACCATTAAATAATTTATTAAAGAACAAAAATTACAGATTTATCTCTTCTCGCTTCGAGGATTACATTAAAGTAAGTCCATGTTGAATCTACATTTATCATCAGTCATTTCCTGATTGTACAAATGCTCATAGCTGTCCACCTATACTGCTGCGAAAACCATCATCAAAAAATAAAACTCAAATTTCAATGTTATTAACTATACATAGAATCATTATTAACAATAAGGTTTTCCGCATCGAATATGTAATTTATCATATCCATTATGCAAGTGTAGATCTGAGTTGGAGGATCTAGTCGATGTCATAGACATCCCATGTAGATCTCTTGATATCAACAACCATTAATTCAAAATTATGGCAGTTGTACCAGTTTCTACTTTGCAGTTGTTACTTTGCTTGAAGCTTTGTAAATTTTATTTCTTCTCTTTATATTTTTTTTTCTTGACCGTAAAAATCTTTGTGTTATGCTCAATACATCTGCAACTAGATTTATCATGTGATTCGACACTGTGCAAGCAAGCTTTTGCAAATCAGGCTGGAACTGTGCACCTCTGGTTGCAAGGTTTGCTAAGCATAATTTCTCTTACTCTTTCACGTAATTCCATATATTAAATTCGCTTTCTTGCTTTGATTCTGAGTGCAAAGTGGATGATATTCTACCTGCAATTTAAATATTATGCACTATGTTTTTAAATGATAGCGGATGGAACATTGATAATTGCAATTCCATTCGAATTTGATAAAGTTGGTACGTCCTACAAATCTGGTTTCTTTTTAACAAATTTACAAAGTTCCTAAAAGTACTTCTCAAGATTATGTCATACAGAGAAAACATAGAAAATAGAAATTTGTTAGGTCTCTAGCATGAGAATACCATTTATATCAGCCTCCGAGGATTCAAAGTCATTTCCCTTGGAACAACTTTGTTTACTAAAGCCACCGTTCATTAAAAAATGTAGATTATTATCATCATCATTTTATAAATCAAATTCCACTTCATTTGTAGCTTCGGTTCATGAAAAAGGATTGGAATTGAGATTATGCAACTTCAACATCTCATCATCTTCGATATTGGGGGAGTTCTCCTCCTTTGAAGAAGCCTATCCATTTGCAATATTAACAACTTTATTTACTAAAGCGCTCGTTCATTAAAAAAATGTAGATTATTATCATCATCATTTTATGAATCAAATTTCACTTCATTTGTAGATTCGGTGTTAGCAGCTCAAAAACTATGTTCTTGTTCATAGAACAACATATTAGCACGATTATTATCATTTCTATATAGAAGCACTTCGACCTTGACTTTATGATGCAAAATTTGAAGGTCTCCAATATAGAGTTTCTAGACGTTAAATAACATCCAAAGGCATGCAAAGTCGAAACAAATATTAAATGTGATGACAACAGGAGAGAGAAAAGAAATACTTCTATTCCTTAACAATAAAAACTACTATTACAATGTCTTCCTCTCACAGAGTGTTTTACAAAATAGTGTTTGCTGCAAGACACAACTGATTGTTCACCATTTTAGAAAGCAATTGGAACACAAAAAACTGAAGATAAAAAATGGAACAGTGAAAACAGAAGTAGCTAATAGAACATATGCAAATCCAAGGGTAGTTAAGACAGTTGCAAAAACAAAACTCTATGAAATAAATTATAGTTCAAGCTATTTTGTGGTCGTTGGTATCCTCCAAAAAATTATTGCTTGTTGTGCATATTATGGAGGCAAGAAAATAAAAGCACCTCAGTTGAAAGTTAGTCAGAATTAATCTTTGAAAAATTGTTTCTAGAATACAAGACATCTAGCAAGAGTCATTAGTTTAATTGATTGACTAAAAGCAATACTAGGAGCAGTCAAAACGTAAGTAGCAAATAGAACAGATGCAAAGGCAAGGATATATTATAGGTTATGTAGTTATAGATTAGTGAGAATAGTGCTTGTTACACTATAGTCTAGATATTTATAGAAAATTAGAGTAGCTACCCAAATAGTCACATTAGTCTTATTGCTATGGACCTATGGTGGTGGTAGTCTTAGTCCCATGCCCTAAGTTATTATTATAGGATCTTAGAGATTTCATATAGTATAAATCAAGATTGTTCTATGTCATCTATTATTCTCATTATCCTGCACAAGCTACTATGTCTCAACTTCTGGTATTGCTCTTATTCTTTAGTCAATTGATATCTTTGGATAGTTAATTTGTTGTTTTTTTCTTGATGTTTTAGCAAAGTTAGGTGCCACTTGCTGCATTGAATGGAATATATGAATTTGGAATGATGGAATGTAGTGACATGCAACTTTCAAAGATGCTACAACAATTAATAGCAGAATAAGACACCATTAATATCAAAATAGACTATAGAAACAAAGCAACGAAGAAAACAAGTGTTGGATACTTTGCATGTAGACCTTGTAAGAAGTGGTTTAGCTGCAACTTCAAATGGTGAAAATGTTGTTGTTGTATGCAGTACATTTTTTAATATTCAAAAAAATAATAAGCAGTTGTCAAAGATCAACACGAAGGAAAGAAAAAAAAAACAAATATTCAATACTTTAAATCTAGATGTCATACTAGGTCGTATAGATACGACTTCAGATGATCCAAATGTCATTGTTGTATATACCATCATTGTTAATGTCCATAGAAAAATGTCTGGTTGTTAGAAATCATCATAGAATACATTTATTCGTCATTGAAATGAATATTTTGTCTTATCACAAAAAGTGGTGTAAGCACCAAATTTTCAAAATATAATGATAGAATTAGTCCATATTATGTTGACCTATCTTGTCCAATATTTCCTACATTGACTTGCAAGTACATGCTTTGGTGCGATAAAGTTGGGACTTGCATAAGGAATTAATGCTTTGTAATAACTAAGTCGATTCTATTTGTATGAAGCATATTGTTGCCTTCAAGTATCTAACTGTACATACATATTCGTAATTACAACTATGTTGCTTACAACTAGCAAGATTAGCTTTACTAGTCAAGACACATAGAATCTATATTTCATGCTTTCTATTGTGTAGAAAAGTCAATTATTTCTAGAATACATAGCTTGTATGTGAGATCCATGTTTTTAGGGACAATACTCAATGTTGCATCTTCTTTGTTTTGCAGTGATACTTTCGAAATACAGAGAGATGCAAAATAGGAACTGGTTACTTGCAACTTTGCTTCTCTTATTTTACTGTTTTGAAATCAAAGATACAATATAATAGTAAAATTAGTATTTTGTGCTAGTAAACATTATCATAGAGATATATTCAATAAAGCAAAAAATATTATACAAGCTCTTCTGATCTTTGAGGAAAAAAAATCTAAGATACATAGTACTTAGTAAACAAATCACCATACGAATCTGAAAAATAAATACATAGAAAAAATGGTCGAAATCATAGACATTGAAAAATACCATCCAGCAAAAAAACATCGCATAGATACTAATATTGATATCATTTTAATGAACCATAGTCTCTTTAGACTACAAAAATTTGCATATACTCCTGGATATTGTTTGTTCAATGCATTTGAAGTGCTTCTGCACTTTCGTTACTCGTCTATTGAACTGCGCAATGGAATAATAGATGATTTTCTAAATTGTCTACAGCAAAATGACACAGAGGCAAAAGAATCATACCAATATGAACTAGATCCTATCATGTTATATCAACTTCATGGAATTCACGATGTTGAGACATACCTTCGTAGAATGCGTTTTTCTTCATCTAATAACAATTTCCAATCTGAAAGAGGCCTATGGGGAGACACATTTTGCATACAGTGGCTATCAAATTGGTTGAACATACCAACTGGAGTCTGGTTTCTAACAATGAAAACAAGGTATTTGTTCTTCAACCACGATCTAGATACAATTCCACTAAACATTTTTTTTCATGATACAAATCCAATTAGTGGACATTTTGAACCCCTATTATACAAAAGATTATGTAGATGTAACTTTGTACCAAATTATTCCTTGTCACCTCTTTGCAAATATCTTGAAAACCATTATGAATCCGTTGTTCATGAAATTCAAATTCATTGATTGCATATGGCAAAAAAAACTATGTCGAAATGTGCTAATAGCATGTTTACTGCAATTTGTCATTTAATAGCACCTGAATTTGATGAACAATCTCTCAGAATCGACATTGTCCAATCTTTTTGCAATGCACTAATGTCTAGGAGCAACAATGCATTGAATTGTATAGAAAAACACTTAAGAAATGAAACTATACAAAGTCAAACAATGGTTATAGGCTGGCAACAATACCTAATTAATATGGCAATGCCATATGAAAATGGAGGAATTGAGGGAACATCATTTTTTTTCCAATGGACATCAATCATATTTAATGTAAACATACAAATATGGTCATTTACCAGTAAAACCATTGTAAATTACTACCAATCAAAAACAAATTTCAACCAAACGTACAACATATTATCATTTGAAACAAGTACATCACACATTCATTATGAACCATTACTACCAAATCAAAATACAAATCGGTGCAATTTGCAACATATAATAGTACAAATGCACGAAAACACCAAAAATAGAATAAACTTGCACAAATTGAAAAAAAATGATACGTACAAATGACCTAAATAAAATTGGACAAAATAGAAATAAAATAGCAGATAGAAATTTCTCATCACAAAAAAATACTCCCATAGAAATTTACAAACGAAAAATCAAAGACACACCAAAAATAAATTGTCCAATATGGAAGACATTGCAATTTCAAAAGAACATCTCAAGCATTGGACTTGAATTAGAAAAAATGTACATAAACATATCTAGAAAACAGAAGACATTGCATTTAAATATCATTTGTGGATCTTGCAAAACAACACTTGCAAATGCAAAGTTGCCTCACTTTGCAACACCTGAACAAATAAGACGTAACAAGTGATTGCAAAATGTAACAAGACTTTCAGAGCTTGAGGAAAGAATTTTTGCATTGAGAATTCCATTTGCACAAATAAGACAATGTGGGAAGAAGTGATCACAAATGGGCTTAACTGGTTCAATAATCAATGTACCTGTCCAAATGGACATTGTCCAAAAAGCATTGCCACAATCCATAAACAATACAATCACAATTGCTATTGCATTAAAACGACGACTAGAATACAAGAATGCATATCAAACAGGAAAAGTGCGTGTGCATATTGTCATGAGAGCACTTAAAGAACTATGTTCTCGAAATTTGTATAAAACTGAAAACATTTCCATTAATAGAAATTGGAATCATATACTTGAATTGGACAATAAAGGTAATAAATCTGATGATGACAAAATTGATAGCAAAAATGAAACTGATAGCATTTCGGAAAGTGAAAGGCCAAATGAAACCTTGGTACATGGATTCATAGCTTCACAATGAATTCATGATTTACAAGAAAAGCTTATTGAAATAGCACCAGCTGAGGGACAACGACCACTTGGGATGTTCAAAGACAAAAATGCAGAAGAAATGAGTTTCCCAACACTATTCTTTGGAAATCCACGTGATGATGATATGCTACAAATATTTCGTTACCAAGAAATAGTAAAATGGGAACTAATGCATTGCAGTGGTCACTTTTCCTATCACATCACAAATTTGTTATTCAAGATAATGCGAATACTCATTGAAAAGGTCATGTCATGCATCTCAGTATGAATAAGAAAAGGAAAATTACAAGGAAGAAAGTTGTTAGCAAAAGATGTTAAGTACAAGCCCAACTTAGAAAAGTTACTAAAAATTCATATTGGATACATAGATTTCAAACACATAAGAATTTCTCCTGATTACCATCAAAAAATGTAGAAACATATATTTGCAATGATACGACAATTAGATCCTCTAAATTTCTTTGTTACATTTACAAGTGCAGAGCATCTTTGGACACCACTAGTACAAACTCTTACTAAATTACATAGCAATAGAAATAAAGAGAAATACATTGAAACAATTGAGGAATGCAACATTGATTATCTTGTCAGGAAGGACCTAGTAACATGTACATGTTACTATAGGCATAAGAAAAATGCATTGAAGCAATTCATATGTCAAGATAGCACATTCTTTGGCAAAATATTAGATTACTACTTTGTAAATGAGTTCCAAAATAGAGGTAGTGCACATGAACATGCTCTTATATGGATAGAAAATTCTCCAATATATGGAATTAATACTAACTTAGAAATTGAAAAATTCTTGAATAACTATATAACTTGTAGCAAAAATCACCTTGATCCAGAACTCGCAAACATACATGAACATCATCATACCAAAAGCTATAAAAAACGAAAATCATCCTAGTATAGATACAAATTTCCAATGCTACCAATGAAAAGAACAAGGATTCTTGAACCAATTACTTCGATACATGGCTCAATAAATGACAAAGTTTTGTCCTTGCAAATCACCTTAGAGCAAAAACACTATGACAAATCAACTAGTCATGAAGATTTCTTAGATGAATTCCAGTTAACAGAAACTGATTACATCAAATTAATACAAAGTACATTAACACAACCAATGGTATTCTTGCAACGAAAACCATCAGAAATATGGAATAATAGCTTTTCATACAATATGCCACACCTATGGAATGCAAATACAGATGCCCAATATGTTCTAAATGCATATTCTGCAGTTTCATATTGCACTTCATATATGACCAAAGTTGACAGATCTATGACAAATGCATTCAAAAGGATACGAAAAGAACATGAAAAGAGCAAAATTGATGCTATTCAAATGATATGGTCTCTAGGCAATTATTTTCTTAACCTTCAACAAATTTCAGCTCAACAAGTAGTCCACATAGCTCTATCACTACCATTGAATCATAGTTCAAGAGAATGAAACTTTATAAACACAACACCAATAGACGAATGCACATTTATAATTAAACCAACTACTCTTCTAAAACAAATTCCTGACAACTCTGAAGATGTTATGTGCAGCTCTATAAGTGCTTACTATATCAATAGGCCTAATTTGTATCAAAGTATAGGAAAGATGGCAAACCAATATCGAAAAAAGAAAAAGAAAAAGTAATTCGATTCATTAAATACAAAAAACACATTGACTATGAAAACTATTGCAGAGAAAAATTTTTGCTATATTTTCCATTTGAAAACAATGAAAATGCACTAAAGCAGAACTTCTCTACATGGAAGAGTGCATACATGTTGCATAAGAACACAATAAAGAACAATGAAACTAAGTTCACATATAACATGAACAAGAAACAGGGTGATTTGGAAGAAGCAATTCAAAAAATTGATAGCAGCACTGCAACTTCTAATCATACAATAAAAAAACCTGGAATATCTGATGATGTTACTGAGAAGTATGACTTGGCTAAATATTTTCAATTTCCCCAATGCAATGAGAAAAAAAGACATCTTAACATTGGTTTTCAATTTACAGAACATCCATTTATTCTTAGCAATGAAGAATACTACAATATTAGGAGAATTCTAAATAAAGAACAACAAGCAATACTCAAAGACATTGCAATGAAAAAACGAAAGAACATAGACAAACCATTATACTTATTTTTGACTGGAGGAGATGGTACTGGAAAAACATTCATAGCAAAAGCAATATTCCAAATTCTCATGCGCATCTAAAATGAACATTACAATATAGATCCTTTGAAACCAAAAGGTTTGATATTAGCATACACAGGTAAAGCTGCATATAATGTGGGTGGAGTTACAATTCATTCTGCATTGCTAATGCCTTTTAACAAATCTAGTTTTATTCAACTTAGAAACATGTATTAGACAACTTAACACAACTGTAAGAAGAATTAAGTGTTTTTCTCATTGATGAAGTATCTCTAATTGGAATTTGTTTTCTATATCAAATTGATGATTGACTGAGAAACATTAAGCACAATCAAACAAAATACTTTGGAAACATTGATATCATATTTTGTGGCGACTTGTACCAAGCACAACCTATACAAGATTGACTAGTATTTGAACAACCTACAATAAGAAAGCAACCAATAACATATGAATTTTCGAAAGAACATGTAATGTACTATGAATTACACATTGCAATGCGTCAAACAAATGAAAAATTCATTAGCATTTTGAATAGGATGCATTTAAATAATGAAACAATTTTTTTTTTGAATTACCTAAATAGACATTGTATTCGAAATGATCCTAATGATCCTAATTTCCCCTATCTATTTTTTAGGAATAAAGATGTAGCATTACATAACAAGAAAATGTTGTCTATTGTTCCTGGTGATGAAATCGTAATTAATGCAATTGATTACGAAGAGGAAAACCATGGACATATACCATCTCATGCACAAATAGCAACATTTCCTTCACAAATTGTCCTAAAACTCAACATGCTAGTTGAAATATATGCAGGAAACTATGACTTACAAGATGGTCTAGTCAATGGTGCAGATGGTATCATTAAAGCATATGTAAAATTAGACAACTTTCATGTAAAATGGGTCAAATTATGTGATGAATGTGTTGGCCATCAACAAGCACATAAATTTTATTTTCTATATAGCAAAGAAATTTCTAGTGATTGGACTCCCATACTGCGCACAACAAAGCCAGTTTTTGTATTAGCAAAAACAGGCAACTTGAAAATAAGAAAACAATTCCCAATCCAACTAGCATGTGCACGTACAATACACAGATCACAAGGCATGACACTAGACAATCTCGCATTTCATCCTTTAGGAATACGACGCCATGGTTTAGTATATACTGCTCTTTCTCGTGTGAGAAACATAGAATCATTGTATTTTCTTAGTCCACTTAAGAAACAAAACTTCCGAATTCAACACAAAATTTCTGTTGAAATGGAACGTTTACACAGAAACGCAAAGTGGCAACTAGACTAGAACTATTCATTATTAGAAACAAAAGCATATATTTCAATTCTTTCTCTAAACACTCGCAGTTTACAAATACTTATTGATGATTTGTTAAATGACTATGATCTAATGCAATCTGACATCCTATGTTTACAAGAAACACATTTGAATAATTCAATGCTTCTAAAAAGACTTGAAACATTCAATTGCATATCAAATAATAGTAAACATGGTTTGCTAATTTTTATTAAAAAGCATATAAAGATCTTGAACCATATTCATTTTGAAGAAAAAAGCATTGAAGCTACACTATAAAATCTGCTTCTTCATGACATGGATATTATAGTTGTGAATGTATATGTTGCACCATATGCAACATTGAACAATACATTGGATCTTCTTTCAAAAGCATTATTCAAAATACATTCAAATCAAACAATAGTGATTGTCGGCGATTTCAACATCAATATGCTTGAAAGCAACAACAAAACAAACAAACTAAGATCGTATATGCACAATTACAACCTTCATTTTCTTTTAGAGAAAAATAAAAATCAACAACTATCAATCATTGATCACATATGGTCAAACATAACTTTTAGCTATAAGACTTTCATATTAGATACATATTGGAGTGACCATGATACTATTTGTCTCATCATTGAAGACAAAAATGCAACACAAACACAGTGCAAATGAAGTAGTCTAATGCTTTTTTCTAGTCAATAGTATCATAACCTCTTAACTACTATGACTTTGACTTCTAATTGTATGTCTTGCAGATTACTAGAGCTTTCTACAATGAGTCAAATAGGCAAAGACAAGTCACAAAAAGAAATGAACACATCCAGGTTTGCTTACTACACTAAACTTACTTACCTTTCAATGTGTATGTATAGATATATCTCTATGTTTAACTGTTTATTTCTTTCTACAAAACTATTGCAAGACCTATTCTTATATTACTAGTGCTAACTTCTATAGCACTGTTCTTCCTATAGAATTATACTGTGCATTACTAATTTATTTCTCAAGCATCACAAAATTCATTTTAATTCTTGAATTTGTCTTCCAACCCATTATAAGATTTTCATGTACAAATGAGACACGCCCGATTGCAAATTGCAAACTATATATAACCACTTTGGAGTTATCTAACAATAAACACCACAGAATACTGAATCTTATTCTCTACAGTATTTTAGCACTACAACACAATTTGTTTCCCTTTTCATCATCTCAATAATGTTCCATGCTTAAACTTGACAATCATCACCAATTTCTTATTTACATCAGAATTGTTACATGCATAATTCTATGAATCCCAGTCTTCTCGTTCTTCTTTTCTTGTCAACCTTTAATTCCTTTTCCTCACCCTTCTCTAGAAACTTGTCAAGCTTCCTTTTCACTTTACATTTGAACCCTTTTTTACTAAGATCTCCTCCAATTTCCCATGTTGCTTCTTGTCAACCTCTAAATTTCCACAAAGATAATATCAAATACAAATTAAATTGCTTGCAAAATTATAACTCCATTTCAGTTACGTCAAACTAAATTATTTCATAATCCATATGCATCTTAATCCACATTGTGCAATTTGAACAAAATGTGTCCAATCTCATCATTATTTCTCTTAATATCCCTATCATCTTTGAAATTTTATCTATACATTTTTTTTTTTGGTTTCTTTTGTCCTATGGTGTTTCTATGTTATTTTTCCTTGAGTAGTACAGCAAACTCAAATGATATATATCTTGATCAACATATTTATTCTGTAAACTGCCAACTACCCATAATAAGTAACAACATTGGAAAGTGAGCTTGATCAAGAAACACATCCAGAATTGCTTATTACGCCCAACTTACTTAGTCTTTGATGCATATGTAAATGTTTTCATGCCAATCAGTAGTACCTAAAATTTCATACATCTGTACTAGATGCGTTTACACGCTTCTATAGTACTGGAATTGAGTCATTTTTTCTATCAGCGAATTTTTTTTTTAATATTTGCAACTAAGATTAGTATATATCTCTATTGCACCAATAATTTTCTGAATTTAATATTGTATAGTTTATAAGTATTCCATTATCCAAGTTTTTAAATGCAATTAATATTTCTCTCAATAACTAATATTTAGTTTCCAGTACAATATACAATAACCTTATACTTTTATTCTTATTCTTAGTTATTAAAATTTACCGAACACTTTGTGGTTGCGTTCAAGCGCACGATTCAGTGACATTGCATCTTTTTCATCTCGCAGTTCTGGACAATAACCTAGAATAGACAAAATAACAAAAAATATCAAGTGAAACTAAATCAGACAAGTAAGTAAAATTGAAACAAATTCTTATACATACCATTGACATAGCAATTATATTTATCACCAATATATTTTACTTCTAATTGTTTCTTTGCCACATCAACATCATCAATACACAGATCGAAAGCAACATATTTAGCTCCAGTTACCATTGAAGAACTAAATATTTGAAAAACTGGAAGAATGTTCAATGGAGATTTTATGGTTATCTATAGCACATATCTTGATAAAGTCCACAAAGCATAACAAATACTACATGAAGATTTGACAGATGCCAAAGGAATCATCAAAATCACATTGTCCATACCAACTGAGCTTATTGAACAACATGCCCAAAAAATATCACTAGGAAAAGCAATATCTATTACAAATTTTAAAGTTCTTCCCAAAACAAATTATGACCGTGGTGATTGTGATTGGATTCTACTGCTAACTGAACTAAGCACCGTATAGAACATACCAAAAATTTGCAAAGAATACAAATTCATTCCAGATACAACAATAAAAAGCTTACAACAAATACAGAAACATATCCAATTGGAACGATTGCAGCAGTTGTCACAACTGCACGGAAAGTTGGTTTCCAATATACATTTCAAATTAAAGATTAAAATTTCAATGAAAATAAAGCAACGGTAACATAAATTACTTTGCAATGTTTTTATATTGCTAGTTCCATCCTACATTTCAACTCAGTTTCAAAAAAAAAAAAAAAAACTTTCAGTGTTCTTTTGCAGTTGCAGTTATTTGAAACATTTGCACCGCTCTATGATGAAATTGAGCAAGAATTGCAAAAAGGCCATCTTCCAATTATGTTATTAAAAAACATAACAAACAAGAAAGAACTGAAGGACAGAACACTTCGAACAACGCAAGCTACATTCATCACAAAATTGAATGCAGAAGCAGCAGAAGAACTCATAAAATTGAAGCCTCCAGCATTCTCTGTAAGTACAAATGAAATAGTACCTCTACTATTCAATATGCAATTGTTTTCCCATCTGTTTCTATTTTGACATATACTACTTGTCTTCCTCTATGAATAGATAAAAGGAACATTGACAATTGCAAGCATTTACTCTACGCCATTTGAACAAGTTTGTGTTGAATGCAATTCACCAATACCAGCCTCTACAATGATAGAGGAGAATACAGTTGATTGCCTAAAGTGAAATAAAAATTCTTCGTTTTCCTATTCACAGTGTCTTAATTGCATAATCAAGTCCAACAACACCAATTTGAAATGTTGCATCTGAAGCAAATTCCTCTTGAAACAGTTACTTCCCAACCTAGCGCATATGTCTTTTCAAGACTATGTTAAAAGGAAACAAGCAACAATGTATATGCTATGTGATTTCAAAATTAATGGTACATTTACAATCCACGAATACAACGAGATCCAATTTGTTGACAGCAATGGAAGCCCTACCAAGGCTAGGTATACTTATAATTACTCTTCATCTTTCAACAAAAAATCAGATATATGCAATTTAAATTATGCTATCCAAAATAGCAACATTTGTACTAATTTTTCCCTTTTCTTTGCAGCACTAGCACTTCTTCAAACATTGGCTACAATAGAATCACATAGTAATCCAGAAATCAGTGCAAAGTTCTTCTCAATTTTTGTACAAGATTTTATTGCTCAAATTTTCCTTTCTCAAAGTGCAGTATGTCTGCAACATTTTTCGAGAACAAGAATGTTTTCATAGAACAATTACAAACAAAAATCACTAGTTATACTTATAGTGTTTCTTCTACCTATTCACAAATACTTTCAGACTTAATATATGTATATTTAAGAAATATAGGTTTTCCATTTGCGTTTACAAATTTTTTCAGATTTCATACATATATGTTCAATGAATAGAACCTGTGTTTACAATCTGACATTATATATATAAATTTTATAAATCTATTTAAAAATTTCCTGAAAAAAATATTTGTGCAGACATGATCCCTAGGCTACTTCTAGTCTTTTATCTTGTTGTTTATTGGTTTTTCAAAAATCGTAATTGACATCTGGAAGATTAATTCTTGTCTGTAAAATAGGGAGGGGCACTAAGATTATTTGTCCATACGATGTGCACTACAAGTAGTCGCCTCTGCAAACGAAGCAACGACATTAATTTTTCATATATTTTTATGTATCAACTTTGAACAACATCTCTCAATTTTGGGCAATATTGTTATGGTAACAGAAATAGTAAATCACCATTTCTAAGTTTATGCTTACTTAGCTTATAACTTCATATTTTTTTTTTGCAGATTCTTATATCCAGTGTTAATATTAATGCACCAAATTCTATGTCTAAACACTGTACTAAGACTAAAGTTAATATTATCTTCCCTGCTCTTCACCTTTGTTATTTGACCATGCTTGATCATGATCGTATTTTTCTGTCATGGTCAGTACAAAATAATGAAAAAAACAATACACACTCTGTGATTTTTTTTGTTTTAAAAAAAATAAACAGTAAAAAAAAATTACATACCGTCTTTCGCACTCTGGTATGCTTTCAAAATAAAAACATTACACTCTGTTACAATATCCTCTCAGGCTTCTTACTTTATATATGCCACACATATTAAAACATAAAACAAAAACTAATGAAATGAAACTAAACTAAAATTTGTAGGGCTTATTACAAATGCGCTTTGTACATATTTAAAACAATACAACAAACCAAATGTTGTAAAACCTTTTGTCGTGTCATAAGAACATTAAAACATTTCATTTGCACATATACCGACGGACCTAAAAAGAGATTAAATCCGCTTCATAAACTACATCGGGTCCGAAACATAATATTACAAGGTAGCCAATACAAAAAGTTTCGATGTCGATTGATACGCGAACCCACCATCAACTATAAACTGCACCATATAACATATATCAGCTCCGGACTTATAGCATAACAAATGGTTCAAATAAAAACTCCGATGCCGATTGTTATTCGCACCTGACTTCAACTTTTAGTTGCGCCTATAATATGCATTGGGTCCGGTTCCTTTCACTGTTCAATTGGGCCACAAAGAAAATGCTCCTGATACGTTCAAATTGCGATACAATATGATAATGCCACATGGTCTTGTCGAACCGCGGACCTTGGCTTAAGTAGAGGCCCATTCTTATATGAAATAGCATGCGATGAACTCATCGCATCGAGACATTACAAAAGGTTGTCGATTATATGAATTACTTCCGATTGCGATGAAGGCATCAGAGCCTCCATCATCAATAAGACACTGTACTTGTAGACACAATACAACATAATATTTTTTAAATTAAATTGAAAATTAAAAAAATTACAAATATTTTGTTAGCTCCCTATGAATTTTTTGACAAGCAAGTAGGGGGCTAAATCATCTCTGAGCCTTCAAGGAATGCATTCCCTTTGAAAACACATCATCCTTGAAGGATCCTCGTGCCTTATCCTTTGACAAAACCTCACTGTTGTCTTCATGAATAAAGCCTCTCTGTGGCGAAGAAGAATGCGCAAAGGCCTTTTCCCTCTGATTTCATCCCCACTTAACCTATGTTTATTCACCATTTTCCCCCTCTTAAATCCTCATTAATCCTATGGTAAATCACCCAAATCCCCTTTTAAACCCCTCAAACACCTTTGTTTGGCTTAAAATTCCTTTATTCCCCTCACCGAACGCCCTCTCTCGCCTTAAAAAGCATTAAAATAGGCCTGAAACCCACTCCTATCTACGACAGGTTTAGTCCCTTTTAAGGTCAGCCCCTTAACCACTTCCCCACATGACCCCAATGCTAAGACCAAGCACAAGCCTGTAAGGCGCTTATCGCATCGGAGGATTGGGGCGAAACACCTTTTTCCTTTGTAAACGAAACCCCCGATGCAATAGCGTTTTTGTTATGTTGAACCCCCGCCGCGATCTGAGCCGTTGATCTCTCTAGGTCCGATGGTCCAGCACTAATCACAGTGCGCCCGTCACCCCTATCCATCCAATCCTCCAATTGCGTGCAAGCCATCGATCTATCTCCAGATCGGACGACGGTCGTTCAATCACATATCTACTGCAACCGCAGTCAGAACTTCTTATTGTGCCAGCCCTCCGTAGCTCCCAATTCCGACCCTCTGATTAGATCGCAGCTGCCCATTTCCCATGATCTAACCGCCCTCAGTTAATCACCTTTTGTGAGCGCCGGGTGCCACTATGTCAGCCCATTCCATCACATTCTCACTCATTACCTTTGTAATCCGCCTGCTTTGAACTTTAATATTCCATATTAAATTTTATTTCATTTCTCCACCTAACTGCATATTGACATTCCCCCTATAGCCACGGTTCCTGCTTTTGCGTCACCACCCCACCACTCCTCCACAGCATTCTTCCACCACCGCGCTGGATTTCATAATTGGTTTGTTTTATTGTGTATGGTACACAGAGTGATGAATTCACTCTATTTTCCATAATCGCAGTAACCGCTCCTGTTAATTGAATATTTGAGACCTAATCTCGTGATAAAAGGAAAAGACTTAGTTTGAAGATAAAGAGAAAATGAATCAAACCATATCTGCTCTCAGCATCAACAGTACATTTTCTCAGAACAGTACGCCCTCAGCATAAGTTTTCACACTTCCCCAAGTCCCCAAAGGCCACTCCACTGACAAAAAGCTTCCAAATACTGTCAGCGCAACAATAATGCAGGTATGGAAATCGAGAAGACCTTCAGTCAGCTTACTTGCTTCAAAAGACAGAACAGACTACCTTACAGTCAGAAAAGACTCCAAAGAAACATCTTAGGTCAGTATCGACCTGACAAAGACCTCGAACCAGACCACCAAGTACAGTGCATTTCTATTAAGTAGAGTGGGCATAAGAACCATCCCCCACTCTGTCTTAATGAATTGATTTAATGTGTATCACCTACTCCTGCTATCCATTTTTCCTATAAAGAAATCCAGAAAATATTTTGTAAAGGGTTGGATTGTGTTATTGTGAGTAGCAGAGTATTTTGTAAAGTAGAAGGTTGGGAGGAGAAATTTGAGACTGTAATCAATTATTTGAGCTCAGTTTATGTGACTGGTTTTTCATCAATTAATCAAGAAATTTCACAGGATCCTTGTCTATTACTACGAGTGATGTTATTCTTATCTCATTGTTATTTACATTTTTCATGCTGTTCATTGGTCTTCTGGTACACATCATAAATATAGCATAGTATTTACCTTCGCATTGTACCCTATGTTTCTGCTCTCCCTACCTTCAATGTTTTCTGCTAACTGTGAATCTAAGAGTAAACTCATGTGATTTAACTAGCGTGGCAAATTTTATTTCCTGCTAGCTGATGTGTGAACTCGGATCTTGCTGCTTGGATGTTTCTTGCTGGTGTCAAAGAAGGGAAGGTTAAAGGTCCTTCTCCGATCTATAGACTCTATTTTTGTGTCAATCTTTTCTACATTTTTAACACGGGCATGTTAAGCAGACATGAGGTCAATAGCCTTTGTTAAAGTCTAAGATGCCCCCTAGTTACTTCATTGAAAGCTGCCTTTGTGTATGTCCAAGCACGTCTAGAGTTAAATGACCTCTGACCTGATCTAGAGGTAGAAATTGGATTTTTTTCCTTCTTTCACCCTCACCCTTATTGTCACATTCCACCATCTATCTAAAATATCCTTTAGTATAGATGAATTTCCCTTTGAAAACCTTAGCTAGTTGTTTGCATGTAATTAACTTTCATGACTCCATGGCCCAATGGATGGCACAACCTTAACCCATTCTCTTTTTCCAAAACGTCTTATTGATCTGCTCCTTTTTCCATTACCTTCTCAGTCTATGATCTCGCTAGTCAGCCCAACAACTGACCAACCAAATCATTTTAAACCCCCCTCTGTAGTGCATACCTAACCTAATACCTCATTTAGAGCTTTCAAAGATATATCACTCTTTGTGTTTATTGGAGAGATCCCTCTCCAATTCCAGGAGGGCTAGATCCTAGGGCCCCAAAGTGGTTATGATGTTGTCTCATATTTTCGTCTTGTGAATCTCGCCAAAACATGGGAACCCCAACATAATGGCGACTCCGATGGGGAGGTAAAGACCACTTAGCCTAGATTGGCTTTTAATTGCTGATTGTGGACAACAACCTGCTCCAAATAGTCAAATTCATCCACCTGGCGACTCCACACTCCATAACTCCTAGAAGACCAAATGACTCCACTGGTAGAAGACTGTGAATTGGTTGAGAAGATGCAATGACCTTCTTTGTAAAAACATGGATCCAGCCATGGATAGAGATACAAAGCTAGATACTTTGTGTGATCAATTAATTGGAATAGCACACATGTTTGGTAAACTGCTCGAGATGTATATGGCTAATATGAATGCAAATGATGATTACTTAGAGCAACCCATGCATTTTCCAAAACAAGAGAAAACTCCAGATCTAGATAATTAGCAGGACATGTATGATGCTCAAGAATCTGTGCAAGATGAGGAGGAAGGTAATCAGGAGGTGCCTGATAGCTCACCCCTGTCTTGCACTATGCTGACTAAAAAAGATCACATCCTGATAGCAAAATCTAATAGGGAGTGCTGCATTGAGGGAAAAAGTGACCACATGGAATATGCAGAGTTTGAGGTAGAAGAAGAACCAATAGGCATGGAGGCTCCTCCTCTAGCTGATTATTATTCTTAGATTCCACTAAAAGAGTGGCACCCTGATCATTGGGAATGGACTGAATTAGAAAGAGATATGGAAACCTCAGAATTTCCCTGCAAGCACAAGTGGTGATCCCACAGAAGAGGCTCAAGAAGATATCTAGCCTCCTGGTCAGTTAGTACAGGAAACAAAGGACTGATGTTCTTCTATCTATGCTAATGAACAGGACATGTATGATGCTCAAGAATCTGTGGAAGATGAGGAGGAAGGTAATTGGGAGGTGCCTGATGGCTCACCCCTGTCTTGTACTATGCTGACTAAAAAAGATCACAACCTGATAGCGAAAGCTAACAGGGAGTGCTGCATTGAAGGAACAAGTGACCACATGGAAGATGCAGAGTCTGAAGCAGAAGAAGAACCAAAACGCATGGAGGATCCTCCTCTAGCTGATTATTCTTCTCAGATTCCACTAGAAGAGTGGCACCCTGATCATCAGGAATGGACTAAATCAGAAAGAGATCAGGAAACAGTCCTCGAGTTCAGAAGATGAAGGAGACACTCTGAGGAATGGACTAAATCAGAAAGAGATCAAGAAACCTTAGAAATTCCTCAAAATTTCCCTGCAAGCACAAGTGGTGATCCCACATAAGAGGCTCAAGAAGATATCCAACCTCCAGGTCAGTTAGTACAAGAAACAAAGGACTGCTATTCTTCTGTCTATGAAAGAAGACAAAACTCTCCGTTGACAGAAGAAGAAATGGACCAAATATTAAACATGCAGTCCACCTAAGAAATCCTCCACATATAAGACACCCTTGCTCATTCATCTATGTAGTTTGATGATAGCCGACCTATCTATGATATTGATGAAGAAAGTTATGAAATCCTGGTGATAGATGAAGATTCATTGATTCTTCACTCTGTTACTCCTCAGATCATCGGTCATAGTCTCATCGGCCTCGGTACATCAGAGCAGACTACATCAAACCTCCGAGAGGACACAACTGCAATATACGATGAGTCCTCTAGTTCAGAAGATGAAGGAGACACTCGAGAGAGAGAGATTCTTCCCCTTAATCCAGTGAAAGAAGGAGAAATCCTGGTTGAAGCCTGCTTGTCAAATATTCATAACCAGGTATCTTATCATGATCCTTATGTTAATTTCCTACAAAAATTTGAAGAAGGATCAAAGGTCTTGTTGAGCAACATGTTGCAAATAGAAAGAAGATTTTTCGAAGCTGCTGTTGAAGAACAAAAAGAGTGGGACCAACCCTGCCTAACCAGCCTCCAGTCATCGGATCACTTGATATACTGGTTGCATTGTAAGACAATGTTTGTAAGCTAGAATTATTAATATTCCAGTTAAAGATCAATAAATCTCAGTCTGTGAGCATTTAGTCATGTGTTTTGAATTTCTACAAAGTTTTCATTCCGTGAGCACTTTTGTCTTTATGCCACGGTCCGCAGCCCACTGCCCTGGATTTTATAATTGGTTTTTTTTATTGTGTAGGGTACACAGAGTGCTGAATTCACTCTATTGCACCATCCCCCACTCTGTCTTAATTAATTGATTTAATGTGTATCACCTACTCCTGCTATCCATTTTTCCTATAAAGAACCCCAGAGAACATTGTTTTGGGAGAGGGTAGTAGAGTAGTTTGTAAAGTAGTAGGTTGCGAAAATAAAGTTGAGACTGTAACCAGCTATTTGAGACTGGTTTTGCATCAATTAATCAAGCATTTTCACAGGATCCTGGTCTATTACTATGGGTGATGTTATTCTTATCTCATTGTTATTTACATTTTTCATGCTGTTCATTGGTCTTCTGGTATGCATTAGAAATATAGCAAAGGATTTACCCTCGCATGGTACCCTATATTTCTACTCTCTCTACCTTCAATGTTTTCCCCTGACTGTGAATCTAAGAGTAAACTCATGTGGTTTAACTAGTATAGCAGATGTTATTTCCTGCTAGCTGATGTGTGAACTCAGAGTTTGCTGCTTGGATGTTTCTTGCTGGTGTCAAAGAAGGGAAGGTTAAAGGTCCTTCTCTGATCTATAGACTCTAGTTTTGTGTCAAATCTTGCCTCTGTTTTTCAATTGGAGCACACTAAAGCTGACCTGGAGTTAAATGACCTCTTGTCTGATCTATAAGCTGCCCCCTAGTGACTTCATTGAAAGCTGCCTTTGAGTATGTCCAAGTAGGTTTGGAGTTAAATCACCTCTGACCCGATCTATAGGCAGAAATTGGGTTTCTTTCCTTCTTTCACCTTCACCCTTATTGTGCCATTCCACCATCTATCTAAAACATCCTTTAGTATAGATGAATTTCCCAACAACTGACCAACCAAATCATTTTAAACCCCCCTCTCCGCTGCACACCTAGCCTAATACCCCATTTAGAGCTTTCAAAGATATATCATTATTTGTGTTTAATGGAGAGATCCGTCTTCAGGTCCAGGAGGGCTAGATCCTAGGGCCCCAAAGTGGTTATGATGTTGTCTCATCTTTTGGTCTTGCCAATCTGGCCAAAACATGGGAACTCCAACATATTTTTTCTTAAAAATTGAATTAAAAATAAAAAAAATTATAAAATAAATTCCACCTTTTATTTTAGTACTAAAAATATTATTACTACTAAGTTAGAATTAAAAATATTATTAGTACTAATTTATAAAAAGAAATCATTGATAAGTAATAGGTAGTAGTTACTCTGTCATACTCATATTAATGCCAAAAAGAAGCTAAGCATATGTAGCAGATCTAATCTACACAAAAAATGCATATGCTCATGGGTCGTCCTAGTAATTACCAATTGGTTACCATCATCAACACAAAAGTTCTTTTATTATAATGTAGATAGATTTAAACTACTACTATATAGCACATAAATTTTTAATTTTTACTTTGATTTAATTATATTTAAACTAAATTAAGCAGAAAATTTATTACAAAGAAAATACTAATAGATATATGTGATTACCTAGACTCACAAGCAAAATACCTCAATTTACCATTTACTAAAAAACCTAAATTGATTAGATTGTAAAACTTAACACTTTAAACTAAACTAAACAACAACTTTATTAGAAAGAAAATCCTCAGAAACATGTTGAAACTCAAATTGCAACATTTCTATATTTGCATTACGCAACAGGTAGTAGCTACTCTGTCATACTTATATTAATGCCAAAAATAAGCTAGGCATATGTAGCAGATCTAATCTATACACCAAATGCATATGCTCATGGGTCATGCTAGTAATTATCAATTGGTTACCATCATCAACACAAAAATTGTTTTACTATAATTTAGATAGATTTAAACTACTACTATATAGCACATAAATTCTTATTTTTTACTTTAATTTAGCTATATTTAAACTAAACTAAGTGAAAAATTTATTAAAAAGAAAATCCTCATAGACATCCTTTAATCCAAATGGCAACATTTAGCAAATCCTCATAGACATGCTCAAACTCAAATTACAACAATTATTTCTAATTTAATTCAGCTATACTTTATTACAAAACAAATCTTCATAAACATCCTCAAACTCAAATTGTAACATCTCTATGATTACACTAAGCAACATGTAATAGCTGTAATAGCTATCCATAGACATTTTCCAACATCACATTGCAACATTACTATATTTAAACTAGGCGGCAAGTAGTCGCTACTTGTAGCCTTGTTTATATAAGTATATTCTTAACATAAAATTCATTTTTTCCTCGTGATTTCTGAAATATTCAAAATCTTAAAGATGTATCACCAGTGCTACGAAAATTCCCAACGTGTGTAAACGCAGGTTTTATCATAATAGAGTGACTGCGTAGAGGAAACACTTTTCATGTGGCCAAATCTTTTTCGAAATAAAGTGGATCAATTTATGAGATGAAAAAATCTTAAATATTTATCACCAGTGCTACGAAAAGTCCCAACGTGTGTAGACAGAGGTTTTATCATAATAAAGCGACTGAGTAGAGGACACACTTTTCATGCGGCCAAATATTTTTCGAAATAAAGTGGACCAAACTATGAGATGACCTGGTTGGGGCACTCAATATTTCCTTTTAATTGTTTTTAAATTTTATTAAAAAAAATGAGAATACAGACTACTTAATTAGTTTGCGATATTTTTCATATTTCAGAAGTAATTGTTAGATTTTTCTTACTTTGGTTTTATTCGGTTAAAAATAAAATATAAAAGAAAACCATTAATAATCAGTAATTATACAACATATAGTAATAACATAATATGGCTTATTCCAAAAATTATAAAACCCTGATTTTTGTTGTTTCAACTTTGTAAGAATGTCTTTAACATATCTTTTATTATTTTTAATGGTATTCAAAAATGTTGTTATTTTCTCATCTAAATTATAAAATATTGATTTAATATTTTTAGAATTTCATAGGAATGTTTTCAATATATCTATTACTTCTTTTATAGGCACTTACAAATGTCCCTATTCTTTAGTCTTGCTTTTGTTTTTTTTTTGTTTGTATTGTGCTCCTACAGTGGTTTCTCAAATGCTAGTGCTTTTTGAAAACCAATTCTATCTTGGTTTTCTTCACACTGGATCAACACCTTTCCTCCTTAATCAAATATTCAACATCTTTTACAATATGAAGTAAATACGCTAGAGCAGCTATTGTCTTGGTACCTATCCAAGTGGTTCATTCGAAAACTCATATCCTACATCCTTTGTATGCATGAGAGGGATGACTCCATAAGCTACCATGCTAAAACATGTATGCTTTTAATAAGGTTCACAATAAACTTAGGGAATTCAACATGTGAATAGAACTACACTTATCTCCACATGTTACTCACAAATGTTAAGTACTTAAAAATAGTGGATCAACTTGGCTCCACTTATATCTCCTGGTGTTTTTAGTCAAAAATGCTATGTCTTTAAAAAAAACTAGATCAACTGGCTTTAATACCATTTTTTAAAATAAGAATGAGAGAAAATAATTAACAATGAACAAAATAAAATAATAAAACATGTAACAATAAGATAACATTATTTATCCAACAAATATGAAACTGGAGAAACTGACTCCTCATAGCCAAAAGACATCGTATTATGGAGTCTGTTATCACCCTAGTAATTCTCAGGTTGTGGGATGGGGATTTTTGTAGTTAAGAACACCAGGGGTAACCAAGAACCACTTTGGGAACTCAGGATCTAGCCTTCCTGAGCTCCAGAGAGGGATCTCTCCTAAACATTTAGCTTTGTTTTGGTAAAGGGTTTTAGGCTATCTATAAGTGAGCAATAGGAATTATTTTTGAAATGTGGTAGGAATAAAAATTATTTCAAGGTAAACCAGAGGGATCTACCAGAACATTGGGCAATGGAATCAACTCTCTAGGCAAGCAGCGCTAGGAAATAAGACTTAAAGATGCAAATGTACTAAAGGCGAGATAGATGACCTTATAAGACTTTGAATAGGTTTTGAGGATGGAATGGGTGAAATCTAAACAAAAAGGGCACTTAAGAATCCTTAAGTTACAAATAAGAGGATTGAAGGGGGGAATCAAACTGGGACCTAGAGAAATTAAGAATTCTATGGTCCGGTTATCAAGTATAAAACATCAAAATGCCAACTAGTTTAAAACAGAGAGATTATTATTACTAATTCTATTTAATTTCTCCTTAGTTGATCATTACAGAATAGAAATACATCAAATGAAATGTATGTAAAATTTTAAGAATAACACTGAAAACAGGAAAAAATACGTGACTTATCTTGCCACCACAAGAATCCTTAGTTATGATGTCTCTAAACTTGTTTCCAGACTGTTGCTTCGCTAATTGTCTCACACCAACTTCAATATGTCCAGAAAAATGACTATAATTGTCTTGAGAAATTTTATTCCATACTAAATACTTCGAATTATGAAGTATTTATACGTAAAAATTGTTTACAAAATATCTCATAAATTCAGATAATGTTTTAAAGAAAAATAGGAAAAAAAGCATAAGAAGAGGGACAACAACAAAACAGTTTGCAAGCTATCCTCTTTTACAAGGGAAAATAGAACTGTTTGATCTTATCTAAACTGATTTTCGATGTGCTATGAGCTTTGCTGGCAATAGATACATCTTCTTGTGGATGGTAGCTTGAGGAAGACTCTTCCTTTTCCTATTCTACTCTGATACTCTTTATTCTCTGCTTTTGACTGTTTCACTACTGTAATAAAAATTAACAGCAATAAGAATTTGATTTAACTGATACACATTGACCCTGATACACTTTGACACTGATTTTTTCACCATGAGGTAAAAGTAAAATATGAATTTCCAAGTAATTTTCCTATCCTTTGTTTATCAAATTCACAGTAGATTTGTGAATTCTTGCCATTGTTCAGTAGTGGGGATCTTCATATTCTTCAGTTTCTTATAAATTTCATCAGCTTCAGTATATCTGGCAAAGTTAAGCTTTATAGTGAACATATGCTTGATTTTATTTTCCAAAGAGAATAAATTTTCAAAATACTGAAGGAGTACTTTGCCACTTGGTGATCCTTGTGGCAGTGGTTGTTTAGCTTTCTCCTTTGCATGAGTTATGATTTTATGATCATAATGTTTCTTTGGCATCAATTTTTCATTTAATGCATGAATGTCTGGCAAACCTGCTTCTGATAATACTTTTCATTTGGCCCAAAATATTGAGATGGCCAAATTCATTTCTTTACAACTGTCTTCCAAGTCATTCATTATATTCCTCTTATTCAGGACTTTCTTAATTTGAAGGATGGTCTCTGTCCTGTCAGTAATTTTCAACTCTTCTAACTCTTCTCTGTTTTTGTTGTTCAAGAATGCTATGAGTTGAACTGCTTGAGCTGGCTTATTTTCAATCTCTTTCTTAGTTTTATAAATTTCTACATTAGCAGCCTATAGTAACTCTTTCTGATCATAAATTATTTGTATTGAATGCCATTGAGAGTGAATTCCTTCAATGATTTTTGTCCATAAATGATTTTTAATATATGCAACTTGATCTGTAAGATTCACCTGTGCTTGAAGAATTCTCACCTGTTATTGCAGTCTATCTGCTCTCTTCTCATGCCCTTTAGAAGTAGTCAAGGCATCTCTTTTGGAAGATTATACATTTTTAATAGTTCCTTTCAAATTAAGTATTTCTTTCTCTTTAATTGACATGTCTTCCATGGCTCTGATTATGGCAACTTTGTCTTGAATTGTGTTTACCTGTGAAGTTGAGGAAGAAGAGGCAGAGATTTCATGAGAAGTTATTGGCACTGCAGTGGCCAGTACTCCTTGTGGCGCCAAGTGTTCTGCTAATGTGGATGGAACAACTGTGCTTACAGTTGGAATAAATGTAGGAATGACAACTTGTTGAGCTTTCTATATTTTTTCATTCTCTTGAATGAAAACTTCTATCTGGCTTTCCATTTCTTTTATCTGACCTGTCATTTTAAGAATAATTTATTTCAATTCATCATTCTCTATTTTCTGCTAAAGAATCTCTTTTTCCTGAGAATTTTCAATTGGAGGCAATTTTAGTTGTTTTCTGAGGGCGACTATGTCTTCATTTTTCTGTTTGATCAAAGCCTTTTCAACTTCCATGTTACCAGGATCAGCTCCTACTTCAATCACCAATTCTTCTAATGCTTTGATCTTCAAATTGTTGGCATATAGTGAGGCTTTGTCCAATTTTATTTGAGTTTGCAGATTTATCAATGTTTTTTCAAGCCTGATAGAATTCATAGTCTTATTGACTATCTTAGAATACAACATCTCTGTGTTGCTTCTATGAAATTCTGTTTGGTCCAATTCATGGACAGCATTTGCATCAATCTCAAGATCTGTTTTTGAATAGTCTGCAATAGATTTAGGATTAGCTACTGTAGGCTTGAGAAATGACATCACCAATTTATTAGAGGAATATTCAAAAGCCGAAAGGAGCCTATCCTTATTCCCAGGCTTTTATTTGAGGAACTTGGAATATGATTCATTCTTTATTTCTTCATTCTTGTCTTTTATTTGTTTGAACCTGATTTGAATTTTTTACTCTGCATTGTCAGGTTCTTTAGAATAAGATGGCTTATCAACTTTAGATTGTGTATCCACCATAACTATATCTTTCTGTTGGGCTCCAATTTGAACATTTTGAAGCTCTTTGAGAGTTTTAGTTACTATTCTTGTAGCTTCATCATCAGTCTCACGACCATTATTATCTTCAATATTGATGGCTTTATCCCTTTTTTCAATGGTCAATTTGCTTTTCTTATTATAAGGAATTCTAAATATTTTGTCTTGAATAGTTTCAGCAGTGAAACTATCTTCTTTTCTGTTTCTCTTATGAAGAGTGTTAGATTCTTTATTTACTGTCAATACCTGTGTTTGACAGTAAATCATCATCAACTAGAGTGTTGGGCTCCCATTCAAGTTTGTTGGCATACTTTTCAATATGGGGCTTGCAATCATGCAAGAAGACATGCAACTTGCATTTCACTCTCATTATGCTTAAAATACCTTGTGGATCATAATTCCACATGAAACTATATGGGAATTTGTACTCTTTCAACTCCACATTAATTTCATTGGCTGCTTCTTTGTTGTTTACATTAAATGACCCAATTTATTCTTCAGTTTAAACTGGGTCTTTTTCCTGGAAGCTATGAAATTAATTTCATCTGCATTCAATAGCTGCCTCAAATATTTTAAATAAAATATCCTTGTTGTAACAAATCTTGGAAATTTATATGGGGCCAGGAGTGCACCATATACTTTGATTTCTGTGTAACTTTTGTATAAATACCAGTACCCTGTTTTACAGCTTTCAGATAGCTGTATAATTCTCTTTGTCTCTTCATTGATTCTAGGGGTTTGCTCTTTATTCAATAGATTCATAGCAGACACTAAATGTAGGTCATTGAAATCTGCAAAGCTATATTCCATGTTCCATTTTCTTAGAATTGATGACCAAAACACAACTGAAAGAACATTTCCTTTTGGATCCACTCTCTGAAATTCAATGGGAAGCTTATCTGCTTGATAATACAAAAAGAGGTGAAGTAGATATGATGTGTATCTGAAGACTCCTTCTTCTGACAATCTATACAACTGATAATGCATGTTTTTAGCAATGAACTCAACAAAATTGTACTCTATGGAAGGAGAATGGCTAGGACTCAGAGTTGACAAAAAACCTAAGATAGCCACATCAGTGAATTCATCACTGGTGTATCCTAGTATGAATGATATCATTGAGACAATCTGTCTGGTTTCATCTGGGAAATCAAAGGTATCAAATGGAGGATTAAGCTTGGGGATATCAACTAGCTTGGGACAAAAAGTCTGGAAGACTTTGAATTTAGAAGAAAATTCAAGCTCTAGGTAATTTTGAGTTAACTCCTCTATGGACAATGAAGCAACATTGGGATCAAGATTCAGTTGTAGCATAGAGTTTATAGATTCTTCATTGATGTAAAACAAGACCTCTCTCTCTTTATTCAAAATGCATCTTTGGTCTAGAAGATAAAAGGATTGACACAATCTGACGAAATCGGGGGATGGATGAGTTTGAGGAACAATATATTTTGGCAAATTGGAATCCCATACTGGTATATTTTTGTCATATTTCTCTATTGATTTACCAAAACACCAGTTATATACATCAAGAAAATTGAACTCTAATGAAGGGTCCATTATTCTGTAGTCAAGGTCAACCAAAGGGCTATTTTCTTGTGAGATAACAAGTGGTTGAACAGGCCTAAGAACTTCTGTTAAATCTACAGTGAGTACAGGGGTAGGTTTATCAATTTTGAAAGATTAAGGCTGAGGATTTTTAGCAGAGGGCTTCTTTTGGGGATTTGGACCTCCTGCTTTAGGGGTTACTTGTTTCTTTGTCATTTTTATTTGAGCAGAGAAAGTTTAGACTGTTTGCTGAGCTCTTTTGTTGGAAACAATGGCTTCTTGGAAAATTTCTCTTTTAAAATAGGGTTTTGAGCAGGGTTTGGGATTGAAAGAAGGTTTTGATGCTCAGAAAGTAAGTTATGATCAATTCCAGCAGTGGAAAAGACTAGGATATGGATAAAGTTGCAAAAAACGACAATTAGGGAATCTGGGGAAAATTTGACAGAGCTTCCCCTATGCTATGGATATTTTTTGCAAATTTTGTATGGGCAATTCTGGATATTTTTAGAGAATAACAAAAAAATTGGTGTTTTTCTTTTAGAAATTGAAGCTAAATGGATAAGTTTTGGCGAAAAATACCTTGAAAAGGTATAATCGAGGTTGAAGACATCTCGCAGTTGTGCACAGTCTTCAATTCTGAAAATTTGAGGGTAATGTGGCACTTTCTAGTTGAATTGCAGGATGATGGGCTCGAAAATGACACTGGTAAGTTTCAGAATGATGAAAAGGCTCTGCTCAAGCTTTCAAAGGTTAAATGGCACAAATTCGAGGGAAAAAGGCTCTGCAAAGGATTTACAGTTTAAAACGTAAAATGTGATAAATTCAATGGAAATCATGACTTTAATATATTAAACCATAGTACAAACTATATTTAAGTTATATTAAACAAAGGTTTTAGCGGGAGTGGTTTTGGAATACTGGCGGTGGTATTGGTGTGGCTCAATTGTGGTAAGCAGTAATACTCTTTTTGAACACGATACAATAGGATTGCGACACGTTGATGTGTGGTGGTTTGGGAAAACCACCCATTTCGCGCGAATTTTCTAAAACATCCATTGATTACTTTATGAGCGCAAAAATGCATTAGTGTTGTTGGATCTGGCTTTGGAAAGTGAACGGTTATGATTAAAAAGGAAGATGCGGGGAATGATAAGTTATCGGGTTCAACTTGGGCCATAGATCTGGGGTATAAAAAGGAGATCAAACGGTTGAAAACTAGCGCGATGGGGAGAGGGAAAAAATGCATTGAACTGGCGCGTTGATTTCCAACTATTGGATCAAACAGGGTTTGGGGATCAGAGGGTCCAAAATTAATCCGATGGAAAAATGATTTGGTTAAGTTATCTATACAAAATAACCCTTTTTAATGAAAAAATAAGTAATCGGGAGGGTTTTTCAGGGCTTTTAACCAAGGTAAAGGATTATTGTAATGGGACATATATTGTAGGGAAGGGGTTAGGTTATAGATTTAACCTTAGGTTAGGGAATTGGGAAAGGGAGATATACAAGGAAATGGATTTATTTCTTTTGAATTTTAGTTTAAAATAACTTCGGTATTTTTTGTTTAAAACATATATAAAACATGTTTTAAGATTTTTTCTCATATATTTTTATTATATGGTTAATTAAATTGGGATGACTTAACTACCATAGGGGGCGGGATATTTATATATAGATAAACTTAGCCAAAGGGGTTATAAGCGGGGGGGGGTTTATTTAAACATGTGGGAATAAATAACTTTGGCTTAAGTTAAAATAAGTGGGTTTCTGGGTTTATTAAATAGAAAAGGAGTTATATAATAGGAAAAGGTTATTTTTAAAGGGAATTAATACATATGTTAAAGTTAATATGAAAATAAGAAATGGTATACTCAAAACACATAAAAATAACAAGTAAAGTGAATTACAAGATACTTTGCAATTGATTTTATCACTTAAGTTATAATATGATGTTATTTTGAGGGCTTATTGCTTTCAAATGGTGTAGGAAGTTAATAAAATGGGAATTATAATGCCTTTAAGTAAAAATGGTGCTTTACTTAAGATTATTCAAGGGGATGAATGCATGAATGGTAATGTAGTGATTTTAGGGATCAATATAGACATTCACACTTTCAACTGATCAATCATAGAGCCTTGGGTCCGGTCCGAACAAAATTCAAGGAAATGCCTTGAGCCTTTCTGACTGATAGTTTAGAATGTTTCATGACTATGGGAAGGGGAAGTTAGTTATTTTGAAGCCCATGAAGAATGATATTTACATTGAGATATTTTCACCTTCTTCTACCTACCCAGCTTACAATGCTAACATTTTTTCTTCCTTTGTAGTACGGTGCATTTAGGCTAGAAACCTTTACAACATTATTTTTCCTGAAAACAAGTAAAACTATCTAATTCTACACTTATCTCATCCATGAATCCTGATTAAACTGTTGGACTCATTTATTTCTCTACCTAACTACTGAATTGTCATGATTAAGCAGTATGAAAACTCATTATTTGCTATCTAAAACAAGTGAATTTGAAACAATGACAAGTTAATATTAAACTTTTTAACTCATCATGGACTATGGCATTTATTGACACTCTGCCACAGTCAAAAAGTAAAAAGTAGTGGCATTTATGCTTGCTCACTTTCATGTTTTATTCATTTTCTTTTTGGGGTCTTTTATTTTTTCTAATTCCTTTGATTATTCTTTTAGGACTTTTTACCTTCTTTTTTATTTTTCAATTTTTTTGATTTTTTTACAAAATATGTGAATAAAACTTGCAGAAGGAAAAGTATGTACAGATTTACAAGGTTATAAATAGTCAAGTCAAAATTATGACCCCTATATGATAGGTTGCTAACATCGGCTTCACTTTGGGATGGCTTTTCCTTGTGGAATGCCAAGAAATCTGAGATCAGTAGCCTTATCCATTGACCTTGGTGATCCTGTAAATGTTTTCTGTTATCTAAAATAATCATATTTATGATATCTTATACTAAAAAGCTCATGGCCTTCTTTTCGGGCTTCAACTTTGTAGATAATAAATCCAATCTAATCTACACTCTGACTATGAATATTTACAATGATGAAATAAATACATCTAAATATTAAGTGACTTCTGAGGGATAGCAATGTTTCAACATACTTCCATTTACTGGTCCTT
This sequence comes from Pinus albicaulis, assembly GCA_034641835.2. Classification (NCBI taxonomy): domain Eukaryota; kingdom Viridiplantae; phylum Streptophyta; class Pinopsida; order Pinales; family Pinaceae; genus Pinus; species Pinus albicaulis. The sequence continues at coordinate 564,989,178 of CM076578.1, forward strand.
CTGGAAGCTCTGTACCATCCAAATTCCTGATAAAAAAGGAATTGTTTCCTTTGTAACCATATATGACATAGGGTCCCCTCCATATAAAATCAAATTTCCCATGTTTACCCTTATCCTCTGTTCTTGCATCCCATATTAAAACTTGATCTCCTATGAAAAAGTCATCTTCTTTAACTCTCTTATCAAAAATATTTTTGATCTTGTCTTGTAAAACCTGGGACTTTTCATAAACTTCATCTCTGGTTTGTTGAAGGTGTATGGTCTCATTGATTCTTCTTTGAATGTCATTAGTTTCTACTTGTGATTCCTGGATGATACTCATGACTGGGAAACCCAAGGAAAAAGGAAAAACTACATCTGTACCATAAACAATTTGATATGGTGAAGTTCCTATGGACTTTGTTGTAGTAAGCCTATCAGCCCAAAGGGCATAGATCAGCTTCTTGTTCCATGTCTTTTTATTATCTTGGAGTAGTTTTTTGATGATGTTGACTAAAATTTTATTCGAGGATTCAACCAGACCATTACCTTGGGGGTAGTATGCTGTGGAATGACCTAAGGTAATATGGTATTTATGGTAGAAAGAAATTGTATTCTTATATTTGAAAGCAACAACATTTTCTATGATAATTTTGTTTGGGCATCCAAATCTAGACAAAATATTACTTTCTATGAATAAGATAATAACTGATTATGTAGCTTGCCTAGTGGTAATTGCTTCAATCCACTTAGTAAAGTAATAAGTAGCAGTTAGAATCCATTTGTGTTGACCTAAGGATGGAGGATGAATTTCACCTATGAAGTCTAACCCCCATAGTTGAAATGGTTTTTCAATGGATATTGGTTTCAGAGGTAATGGTAACAATTTCTTTTTACCTTCGAAGATTTGGCATTGATGGAAAGAGGTAACAAACTTTTTAACATTTGAAAATAAAGATGGCCAGTGAAAACCAACTCTGAGTATTTTATTAGGTGTGCTCTTCTAGTATATATGGCCAGCACAGTCACCTGTATGAAATTCTTCAAGGATCTTGTTAGCTTCAGATTTCAATAAACAATTAAGTAAAATTCTAGTACTTTCTCTCCAATACAATGCATTATTTAAGATACAAAATTTCATTTCTTTTTGTTTGATAAATATTTCCTTGGTTTTGGTAAGTCTAGGAGGAGCTTGTAAGTTTGTAAGTACAAATATTATGTTAGAGTACCAGGGTGAGTCTTGATAGCCTTCACTGATCGATGGAGTCGCCATCTCCTCTTGTTCATCTACTTGTGCAATGAAATTAATATCTAAGGCATTGAAATTAGATTCGGCCACCAGTCTGGCTAAACCCTGTCCTTTGATGAGTTTAGTTGGTTTAATTTCCAGATCATATTCAAGGATTGTGGCTATCCACTTTCCTCTCCTTCTGTCTGGTCCATCTTGAGTCAAAATGTCTTTAACTACTGCATTAGGGATATATGCAATTATATGTGAATGAAGTATATACACTCTGAAATCTTTTATAGCTTTAACTAGAGCCAAAGCCTGTTTTTCTATTATGTTGTATTTCAGTGGTGCATCTCTGAGAGCTTTAATAAAAAATGCAATGGGTTGTTCAAAGCCTTGATCATTTTTTTGCAGAAGAACTACAACTATGGTGTGTTTGGATGCAAAGGAAAAGATTATAAAATCTTTTGTGTAATCTGGACTAATAAGAATTGGTGCTTTAGTTAGGACCTATTTGATAGATTCAAAAGATTGTTTGGCCTTTATTTTCCATTTGATTGAGGAGTCATTTTTAAGTACGTTATTAAGATCTTTTATAATATTAGCCAGATTTGATATGAATCTTCTTAGAAAATTGATTTTTCCCAAGAATGCTTGGGGTTCTTTAATGTTCCTAGGTGGTTGAATGTTTAGGGTTGCTTCGATTCTTATAGGGTCTATTCTAATGCCTTATTTTGAAATCATATGACCTAGCAATTTGCCTTCTTCTAGCCCAAAAATAGACTTTTTTGGATTAAGAGATATACCAGTCTGGGATTCCAATTTGCCAAAATATATTGTTCCTCAAACTCATCCATCCCCTGATTTTGTCAGATTATGTCAATCCTTTTATCTTCTAGAACAAATATGCATTATAAACTCTATGCTACAACTGAATCTTGATCCCAATGCTGCTTCATTGTCCATCAAGGAGTTAACTCAAAATTACCTAGAGCTTGAATTTTCTTCTAAATTCAAAGTCTTCCAGAATTTTTGTCCCAAGCAAGTTGATATCCCCAAGCTTAATCCTCCATTTGATACCTTTGATTTCCTAAATGAAACCAGACAGATTTTATCAATGCTATCATTCATACTAGGATACACTAGTGATCAATTCACTGATGTGGCTATCTTAGGTTTTTTGTCAACTCTGAGTCCTGGCCAGTCTCCTTCCATAGTGTACAATTTTGCTATGTTCATTTCTGAAAAAATGCATTATCAGTTGTCTAGATTGTCAGAAGAAGGAGTCTTTAGATACACATCATATCTACTTCACCTCTTTTTGTATTATCAAGTAGATAAGTTTCCCATTGAATTTCAAAAAGTGGATCCAGAAGGAAATGTTATTTCAGTTGTGTTTTGGTCATCAATTCTAAGAAAATGAAACAGAGAATATATCTTTGCAGATTTTAATGACCTGTTTTAGTGCCTACTATGAATCTATTGAATAAAGATAAAACCCCTAGAATCAATGAAGAGAAAAAGATAATTCTACAGCTATCTAAAAGCTGTAAAACAGGGGACTGGTATTTATACAAAAGTTACACAGAAATAAAAGTATATGGTGAACTCCTAGCCCCATATAAATTGCCAAGATTTGTTACAACAAGGATATTTTCTTTGGAATATTTGAGGCAGATATTGAATGCAGATGAAATTAATTTCGTAGCTTCCAGGAAAAAGACAAAGTTTAAACTGAAGAATCAAATTGGGCCATTTATTGTAAATAACAGAGAAGCAGCCAATGAAATCAATGTGAAGTTGAAAGAGTACAAATTCCCATATAGTTTCATGTGGAATTATGATCCACAAGGTATCTTAAGAACAATGAGAGTGAAATGCAAGTTTTCTGTCTTCTTGCATGATTCCAAGCCCCATATTGAAAAGTATGCCAGCAAACTTGAATGGGAGCCCAACACTCTAGTCGATGATGATTCACAGGAAATGCGGGGAAACAATGGAAAAGGTAAGAAAGTTGATCAAACATAGGTATTGAAAGTAAATAAATAATTTGAAACTCTTCATAAGAGAAACAAACAAGAAGATAGTTTCACTGCTGAAACTATTCAAGACAAAAGATTCAAAATTCCTTATAATAAGAAAAGCAAATTGACCATTGAAGAAAGGGATAAAGCCATAAATATTGAAGATAATAATGGTCATGAGACTGATGATGAAGCTACAAGAATAGTAACTCAAACTCTCAAAGAGCTTCAAAATGTTAAAATTGGAGCCGAACAGAAAGATACAGTTATGGTGGATACACAATCTAAAGTTGATAAGCCATCTTCTTCTAAATAACTTGACAATACAGAGTTATAAATTCAAATTAGGTTCAGGAAAATAAAATAAAAGAATGAAGAAATAAAAAATGAAGCATATTCAAAGTTCCTCAAAGAAAAGCCTAGGAATAAGGATAGAATCCTTTCAACTTTTGACTATTCCTCTAATAAATTGGTGATGTCATTTCTCAAGCCTATAGTGGTTGATCCTAAATCTATTGTAGACTATTCAAAAATAGATCTTGAGATTGATGTAGATGTTTTCGATGAATTGGACCAAATATAATTTCATAGAAGAAACACAGAGATGCTATATTATAAGATAGTTAATAAGACTATGAATTCTATTAGGCTTGATTTTTTTTTTTGTAAATCTACAAACTTAAATGAAATTGGACAAAGCCTCTCTATATGCCAACAATTTGAAGATCAAAGCATTAGAATATTTTTTGATTGAAGCAGGAGTTGATCCTGCTAACATGGAAGTTGCAAAGGCTTCGAACAAACAAAAAAATGAATACATAGATGCCCTCAGAAAACAACTAAAATTGCCTCCAATTGAAAATTCTCAGGCAAAAGAGATTCTTTAGCAAAAAACAGAGAATGATCAATTGAAACAAATTGTTCTTAAAATTATAGGTTAGATAAAAGAAGTGGAACGCCAATTAGAAGCTTTCATGCAAGAGAATGAAAAACTAAAGAAAGCTCAACAAGTTGTCATTCCTACAGTGATTCCAATTGTAAGCACAGCTGTTCCATCCACATTAGCAGAGCACTTGGCGCTTCAAGGAGTAATAGCCACTGCAGTGCCAATAACTTCTCATGAAATCTCTGTCTCTTCTTCCTCAACTTCACAGGTAAACACAATTCAAGACAAAGTTGCCATAATCAGAGCCATGGAAGACATGTCAATTAAAGAGAAAGAAATATTTAATTTGAAAGGCACTATTAAAAATCTAGAATCTTCCAAAAGAGATTCCTTGATTAGTTCCAAAGGGCATGAGCATAGAGCAGATAGACTGCAAGAATAGGCGAGAATTCTTCAAGCATAGGTGAATCTTACAGATCAGGTTACATATATTAAAAATCATTTATGGACAAAAATCATTGAAGGCATTCACTCTCAATGGCCTTCAATACAAATAATTTATGAGCAGAAAGAGTTACTACAGGCTGCTAATGTAGAAATTGATAAAACTAAGAAAGATATTGAAAATAAGCCATCTCAAGCAGTTCAACTCATAGAATTCTTGAACAGTAAAAACAAAGAAGAGTTAGAAGAGTTGAAAATTACAGACAGGACAGAGACCATCCTTCAAATTAAAAAAGTCCTGAATAAGAGGAACATAATGAATAACTTGGAAGATAGGTGTAAAGACATGAATTTGGCCATGTCAAGATTTTTGGCCAAATACAAAGTATTATCAGAAGCAGGTTTGCCAGACATTCATGTATTAAATGAAAAATTAATGCCACAAAAATATTACGATCATCAAATCAGAACTCATGTAAAGGAGAAAGCTAAACAACCACTACCACAAGGATCACCAAGTGGCAAAGTACTCATTCAGTATTTTGAAAATTTATTATTTTTGGGAACTGAAATCAAGCATATGTTCACTATAAAGCCTAACTTTTCCAAATACACTGAAGCTGATGAAAGTTATAGGAAACTGAAGAATATGAAGATCCCCACTACTGAACAATGGCAAGAATTCGCAAATCTACTATGAATTTGATAAATAAATCACAGGAAAATTACTTGGAAATTCATATTTTACTTTTACCTCATGGTGAAAAAATCAGTGTCAAAGTGTATCAGGGTCAAAGTGTATCACTTGAATCAAATTGTTACTACTGTTATTTTTTATTACAACAGTGAAAGAGTCAAAAGTAGATAATAAAGAGTATCAAAGCAGAAGATTAAAAGGAAGATTTTTCCTCAAGATACCATCCACGAGAAGATGTATCTATTGCCAGCAAAGCTCACAGAACATAGAAAATTAGTTTATATAAGATCAAACAATACTATTTCCCCTTGTAAAAGAGGACAACTTGCAAACTATTTTTCTGTTGTCCCTCTTCTTATGCTATTTTCCTATTTTTCTTTAAAACATTATCTCAATTTCTAAGATATTTTGTAAACAATTTTTATGTATAAATACTTCATAATTCGAAGTATTCAGTGTGGAATAAAATTTCTCAAGACAATTATAGTCATTTTTTTGGACATATTGAAGTTGGTGTGAGTCAATTAGTGAAGTAGCAGTTTGGAAACAAGTTTAGAGACATCATAACTAAGGATTCTCATGGTGGCAAGATAAGTCTCGTATTTTTTCATGTTTTCAGTGTTATTATTAAAAGTTTACATACATTTCATTTGATGTATTTATATTCTATAATGATCAACTAAGGAGAAATTAAACAGAATTAGTGATAATAAGCTCTATGTTTTAAACTAGTTGGCATTTTGATATTTTCTACTTCATAACCAGACCATAGAATTCTTAATTTCTCTAGGTCCCAGTTTGATTCCCACCTTCAATCCTCTTATTTGTAACTTAAGGATTCTTAAGTGCCCTTTTTGTTCAGATTTCACCCATTCCATACTCAAAAACTATTCAAAGCCTTAGAAGGTCATTTATCCCACCCTTAGTACATTTGCATCTTTAAGTCTTATTTCTTAGCCCTGCTTGCCTAGAGAGTTGACTCCATTGGCCAATGTTCTGGTAGATCCCTCTAGTTTACCTTGAAATACATTTTATTCCTACCACATTTAAAAAATCATTCCTATTGCTCACTCATAGCTAGCCTAAAACCCTTTACCAAAACAAAGCTAAATCTTTAGGAGAGATCCCTTTCTAGAGCTCAGGAAAGCTAGATCCTGAATTCCCAAAGCAGTTCTTGGTTACCCCTGGTGTTCTTAACTACAAAAATACCCATCCCACAACCTGAGAATTACTAGGGTGATAACAGAGTCATCAAGCCATAACATAACCAGTCAATCGAAAACCCATTAATTACCCTATGAAAAGCATTTTATGAGAAAATCAAATTCAACCTAACATTATGCAACATTTGGAAAAGACAAAGATTATGCATCCCAAGATGTACTAATCATTATTGATGTCAAATATCATTCAACTTAAGAAAAAAATTGCACGAGCTTAAATATTACTTTAATCCCTTTCAAACAAGGTATAACATGCTCCCCTAACTCCTCTCTATTGAGGAGAAATTCATTCTCTAAGACAAAAAACCACATATCTTACCCCCCAGTCAAGTCGACCATGTTTGGGTGACTTGAATAGTATAAAAAAGTATTTATTTTCCTCCATTCGTCCAAAACCTTTGTCAAGCAAGAAAAATAAATATTTGGACATGAGGAAGAAGGTGAAGAGGCTCATATCTCATGCACCTAGCAATAGATAGAATGAATATTTTTCTAGTTTTAAATTATGGTATAAATTAAGGTTCCTTGGAGGGTTTTCTTATCATATTTTGAAGCATTTTTTAGCTATCTTTATGGAAAAAAATAAACCTACTTATAGAAAAAACTTCAACGCTCCTATGTTGGATAGAACTCACTCTTTTCAGGATCGAAATCAAGCTTCCTTTAAGATATACCTTGGCCCCTGCAACTTAACATAGTTTACACTCAGATTTGAACCTAGGTATATTCACACCTGACATTATTAACCCTATAGCTCTGTATATTTCGAATCTTCTTGTAGTTATATTGTAGTTATCAACCCTATACCATATTTGGATCTAAGTTTGAGAGTTGTCCTTAAATATTGTTGAAGCCATTCTTGAAGTTAACTTGAGCAGTATTTTTTTTTCTGAATAAGTCAAATTTCTATTTATATAACATAAAAGTACAAAACTGCCACAGTTTCAGCTGAGTGAGCCTGAAAGCTGGGCTTGATCATCAAAAAATGCATGGTTCTGGACCGCCCAAAAAGGGGAAAATAGTCCCTTAGAAGCTTGTCTTGCCGGCCTCACAGGGGAAACCGACATTGAGTTCAGATAATTTAACCATATATACAAAAATTGACCTATGAAAATAACATTCTACTCTTTCAACAAAGGAGAATTAAATAGAAAAAAAAAACCAACCCATGAAGCCAGGGCTTTAGAACCATGTTCCAGCAAAAGTTTTCATGGTTACTTGTCATTAGCAGGAGAGGGAGGTTCCTCCACAATGCAACATCTATATTCGTCATTGTTGCCATCTTCATATTTAGTGGTTGCACAGGTGGCTTTTCCGGCAACCTCCTTCACCTATTCCTGATGCGTTTCAGCTTGTGCCATCTCCAGTAGCTCCCTTGTATCCTTAGCAGCATTGTTGTTTGGAGGGGAATGAGGAGCGGGAGGAGCAGGGGGGTTGAAGCCAACAACTTCCTCCCAAATGGTGACAATGATGTAGGCGGTGATTACAGTCCTGTCCATGGTGAAATAAAATTGAAATTCAGCTCTTTGGGATGTTTGACGGAGGGGAATGTGAGCAGATGGAGTAGAGATAGGGGAAACAAAGGTTTGGGTGACTGGTTACGAAGGAGACACCGCATGGTGAGGCTGGGAGGCTTGGGTGGAATGCGCTTGCCCAGCAAGGCAGGCTCTACCTCTTTGTCTTCTGGTTTCCGGATAATGGCCACAAGTTAAATCCTCAGAGGAGGAGTCAGTGCTGGGGGATGACCAGGAGCGAGTAGCTCAGCCCCTGCTACTGTCGCGGTGGCTTCTCATCCTATGATGGAGACGAGGCATTTTGGCAGTGGAGCACGGGCTATGTCGACTGAGATGTGAATGGGAATGACACTGAGCAGATAAGAAAGGCATGGCAAGCTGAGCACAGGGCCGAGACTTCGTGCAGCAAAGCGCGCTATGAGAGAAGTGAAAGTACGACATAGTTTCAATGCAGCAGAGTAGCAAACAACATCTCCCTATGTGCATTCGAGCACTTGGCTTGGTACAGGCAGGAGGACATGAGATACTCTGTGGAGCAAGAGCCTTGCAAACAGAGTGGACATGAATCGAGTTTCTATATTTGAACGCCATTAAAAACCAGAGGGATGGCATGAAATGGCAGTGGAGCGTATTGGAGCTGTAAATGGTGAGCAGGATGGCCACATTTAATGTGTAGTAAATGCCTATGTGGGTGGCCATATGGCCACCCCACGCGGTCGCCATTGGGATTCTCCACGGGATGAATGTCCCATCCACATCAATGTGCATCCGCATCCGGAAGTTAACTTGAGCAGTATTAGGAGCAACTATTAGAGACATTTTGAAGCAACCTCTTGAAGCCATCTTGGAGTAGCCTCGAAGCCACTTTGGAGTAGTCGTTGGAGACATATTGAACTAGTACTTTGAAACTATATTGGTAGAGTTTTAATCAATTTTTTTAATTATATTTGAATTATTTGTAAAGTTTGGAGCCTAAGAGGATTGGTGCCTTCATATAGACCAAGTTGGTGCTTGGATTTTCTTAAGAGGATTTGTGTCCTCATTCAAGGTGGAGCCTTGAATAATTTGAATTTTTTATTGCACAGGTTGGAGCATGAATTTGTAAAACAGGATTGGTGTCCTTATCATTGTTAATTGAGAAATCATTATATAAGTTATTTTTTATTTTATTTCTAGTGTTCTGGCATAACTTGTGATTCTAATTTAAGAAAATTATCAACTAGAAAATAAACAGTTGAAATAAATATTGATTTGTCACCCTCTAAGTATTGTTGGGCATGGAGCCTGATTATCTTGTTTATTTTCTATCACAGCATTGGAAACATGTACCTTACTGGGGCAACAACGCCGCTTGTAATTGTATGCTACCTGGGGGGTCCAAGCGGGGGCGCCCCCAAAGCTAAAAACAAATTTAAATTTTCCTCGTAAAAGTATAGTACTTTCTAGTCAATATGGGTTGTTCATTAGGTGGATTATCTGATGGTAGAAGTTACGTTTAGTTTAGGGTTTTTTACCCTAGAGGGAAACCCCTCACTTGTATGAGGGGATTGTATTGCGGCTGTGTGTTGTATGTGTATTCTCAGAGTGAGAAACAGATAGGGAGAATGTGAGAGAGAATAGAGGATATTATAGAGGATCTGCTGTAGTTTATGCCTCTTCATTTTTTCTGGATAATAGAAAGGAAGGAATGGATGTTTCGGGTGGACATAGCCTAAACTGGGTGAACCATGTATATATGTGTCTCTCTCGTTTTCTATGTTTCTTGTGTTCGTGTTTACGCATATATTTTATTTGTTCCATTTCTCTGTAAGATATAATTTTCTAACAACTGGTATTGGAGTTGAAGGTCTATTTGGCTGATAAACTCACAGGAAATAATGGTTCCTAGTTCAAGTGGGAAAAATGGAGGAAGATGGTAAATTTAGGGTTGAGAAATTTAACGGCCAAAAATTCCCGCTCTGGAAGATGCAAATGGAAGATTATCTGTATCAGAAATATCTGTACCTACCATTGAGTGGAAAAAAGAAGAAGCCGATTACTATGAAAAACACAAAATGGGATATTCTCAATAGAAAGGCACTTGGAACAGTAATTTTGTGCCTCGCAGCATCGTTAGTCTTCAATATTTTGAAGGAAACAACAACAGAGGGTTTGATTAAGGCATTGGCGAAACTATATGAAAAATCCTCTGCCTCAAACAAGATATTTCTTATGAAACGTTTATTTAATATGAAGATGACGGAAAGTGGATCTATTGCAGACCATTTAAAAGATTTTAATAAAGTTACCAGTCAATTAAGTTTTGTAGGGGTAAAATTTAATGATGAAGTTAGGGCTCTTTTATTTCTGTGCTCACTTCTAGAAAGTTGGAATGGTTTAGTTATGGCCATTAGTAATTTTGTCTCTAGATCTAGTACTTTAAAGTTGGATGATGTTGTCATTGCTATCCTTAGCGAGGAAATGTGATGGAAACGCTCCGATGAGACATCAAGTAATGCTTTGATTGCAAAGTCCCGCGGAAGAAAAATGGAAAGAGGAAAGAGCTCGGGATATCGTAGTAAATCAAGGAAAGGTAGATTCATGTCCAGATAAGGAATAGTGTGCTGGAAATGTGGAAAGAAAGGACACTTGAAGAAATATTGTAGATCTCAGAAGGGAAAAGAAAGAGACGTGCATCCAGAAAACAATCATGAAGCAAATGTGACAGGTGATGTTATTGATTCCTGGTTGGTATATTTCGGGGCCTCATTCCATGCCACACCTGATAAGAAATGTTTTGATGACTATGTTCAAGGAGATTTTAGACAAGTTCGTTTGGGTGATGATAAACCCTGTAAAATTATTGGAATGGTTAAGTTTCTTGCAAAACAGCAGAATGGAAATGAATGGTTATTAAAGAAGGTAAGGAATGTTCCATATATGAAGAAAAATATGATTTCAATAGGGAAGTTAGGTGATGAAGGTTTTGTGACAACTTTCATAGAGAAAACTTGTAAGGTCACCAAAGGAGCCCTAGTAATAGCAAAAGGCGAAAAGGTTGGTACATTGTATTTATGCAATGGTATTTCTAACTTTGTTAATGCTTTAACTTCCAAAGGAGAAGATGAAACATTATGGAATCATAGGCTCGGACACATGAGTGAGAAGGGGATGAAGATTCTTCACTCAAGAAATTTTTTGCCGGCTTTGAAGAATATTGATTGGGATTTCTGTGAGAATTGCATTTATGGAAAACAAAAGAGAGTGTGATTTCTCATAGTTGGGAAAGAAAATAAGAGTGAAAAGATAGAGCTTGTGCATATAGATGTATGGGGACCTGCTCAGGTATCATCTCTCGACGACTCTCATTATTATGTTACTTTTATTGATGATGGAACTAGAAAAAATTGGATTTATTGTATTCCGAAAAAATCTGATGTATTTGATACTTTCAAGAAATGGAAATATTTCGTTGAGATTGAGACAAGAAAGAAGTTGAAGTATCTCAGATCAGACAATGGAGGTGAATATTGCAGCAAAGAGTTTGATAGGTACTGTTTAGAGCATGGAATTAGCAGAGAGAGTACAGTTCCAAGAACACTAGAAGAAAATGGTGTGTCAGAAAGGATGAACATAGCAATCATGGAGTGTGCAAGATGCAATAGATTGCATGCAGGATTGCCTTTACAATTTTTGGCAGATGCTATAGATACCATTGTTTATCTAATAAACAGAGGGCCTTCTTCTTCCTTAGATGGTGGTATTCTAGAGGAAGCATGGACATGTAAAAAGGTAAACTACTCCTTTTTAAAGCCTTTTGGTTGTGAGGCCTTTATCCATATTAATAAAGAAAATAAAACAAATCTTGAGGAAAAATCAAAGAAATGTACCTTTATTGGATATGGTGTTAATGATTTTGGCTACCGCTTATATGATTATGAAAATCACAAAATCATTAAGAGAAAAGATGAAATATTCAATGAAATGGTCTTGTATAAGAATCAGTTGCAGGAAAATAAACAGGAAAAAGAAACCAAATAATACACAATTCTTGATGAGATCACAGAAAAAGTAAAGGTTCTTGAAAATAATAATAATTAGCAAGCACAACAACAACAACCACCACAATAGTAATAGGCACCTCAAACAACTGAAAGTGTTGTTAGAAGATCTATTAGGATAATTAGACCCCTTGAACGATACTCTCCTTCATTATATTATTTATTGTTGACTAATTATGGTGAACTCGAATGTTATGAAGAAGTAATGCAGGTTGAAACTAGGAAGAAGTGGGAGCTAGCCATGGAAGAAGAGATGGACTCCTTAATGCATAACCAGACTTGGGACTTAGCAAGGTTGCCTTCAGGTAAAACAACAATGCAGAATAAATGGGTTTATAGGCTGAAGGAAGAAGATTGAGGAAAACAGATGTACAAAGATAGACTTGTGGTGAAGGGGTTTGCATAGAATAAAGTAATGATTTTGATGAAATATTTTATCCTGTTGTTAAGATGAATTCAATCAGAACTATTTGAGGTCTTGTAGCAGTGGAAGATTTGCATCTTGAACTGTTATATGTAAAGACGACATTTCTCCATGCATATTTGGAGGAAGAGATATATATGCGGCAACCAGAAGGATATGAGGTCAAAGGGGAGGAAAAATTAGTGTGCAGGCTAAAGAAGAGCTTGTATGGCTTAAAACAGGCTCCAAGGAAGTGGTATCTTAAATTTGACAAGTTTATGTCTGAATAAGGTTATACTAGATGTCACTCTGATCATTATGTTTATCTGAAAAACAAAAATGATGGAAGCTATATTATATTGTTATTGTGTGTAGATGACATGATTGTTGCAGGGTATAACATGCAGGAAATAAATGTGCTCAAATGAAAATTGGCAAATTCATTTTCAATGAAGGATTTTGTAGCTGCAAAACAAATCATTGTTATGATAATAACTAGAGAAAGGAAAAATCACAAATTAGCACTGTCTTAGAATGATTACATACAAAAGGTGTTGAAGATATTTATATGCAGAATGCAAAACCAGTTAGTACACCTTTTGCAATCCATTTCAAACTTAGTAAGGAGATGTGCCCCAAGACCCAAGAAGATATGGATTATATGTCTAAAGTTCCATATGCATCAACAGCTGGAAGCTTAATGTATGCAATGGTCTGCACAAGGCCTGATATTGAATAAGAAGTGGGAGTTGTAAGCAGGTACATGAACAATCGAGAAAAAAAAACATTGGATGGAAGTGAAATGGATTCTCAGATATTTGAGAGGTACCATAAATGAAACATTGTGATTTGGTGGTTCAAACATTACTCTATAGGGATATGTTGATGCAGATATGGTAGGTGAAAAAGATAGAAAGAGGAGCAATACAGGGTATGTATTTACTGTAGGTAGAAAAATTGTTAGTTGGGTTTCAAAAATCCAAAGTGTTGTTGCACTTTCAGCAACATAAGTAGAGTATGTTGTTGCTACAAAGACTAGCAAAGAAATGATTTGGTTACAAATTTTTATGGATGAATTGGGCAAGAAGCATGATATGGGCACGTTATACAATGATAGCAAAATTTCCATTCATCTTGCAAAGAAATAAACATTTAATTCTAGGACTAAACACATAAAACTCAAGTACCATTTCATATGGTCAGTATTAGAATATGGATAGTTGAAGTTGGAAAAGATACAAAATAGCTAGAATCCTGTAGATATGCTAAAAAAAGTTGTAACCAGGAATAAAGTGAGAATATGCTCAGTTTCAATTGGTCTTAAAGTATGATGATGAAGATGAGAAACAACTAGGTCCAAAGTGGAGTTATTGTCCAACAAATGAAGCAGAAATGGAGTTGCTACAATCAGTCTCCAAGTGGGAGATTGTTGGGTAGGGAGCCTAATTATCTTTTTTATTTTGCATCACAGCGTTGGACCCCTATACCTTAATGGGGCATCAATGCCACCTATAATTGTACACTACTTAGGGGTCTAGGGGGATGCCCCTGAAGCTAAAAACAAATGTAAAAATTCCTTGCAAAAGTATAGCAATTTCTAGTCAATCTGAGCATTTCATTAGGCAGATGATCTGATGGTAGAAGTTATGTTTATTTTAAGGTTTTTTCCATAAAAGGCAACCCCTTGCTTATATTAGGGGATTATATTACAGCTATGTATTGTATTTGTATTCAGAGAGTGAGAAACGGATAGGAAGATTGTGAGAGAGAGCAGAGGATATTACAACGGATCTGCCATAGGTTGTGTCTCTTCATTTTTGCTAGATAATAGAAAGAAAGGATTGGTTGTTTGGGGTGGACGTAGACCAAACTGGGTGAACCACGTATATCTGTGTCTCTCTGGTTTTATATGTTTCTTGCGTTTGTGTTTCTGCATATATTTTATTATTCCATTGCTCTGTAATATATAATTTTCTAACAAGTATATCCAACAATTGGTATCAGATATAGCTTCTTCAATTTTAGCCTAATAGCTGGAAGGAACATAATTTTTTAACCATAATGGCTAGCAAGGAAGCACTTAAGGCTCCCCACTTTGATGGAACAAATTTGGCATTTTGGAAAATCAAGATGAATTATTGTCTAGTGTTTCTTTGTGTTGAAGTTTTGCAATCAATTAGAGATAGATATAAAATCACATCCCCTGAACCAATGGACCAGGACTAAAAGAAGTTGTATGTCGAATATTCCAAGCCTTTTAATTCTATAAAAAAAAAATTGTTGAACTTAGAATTCACCAAAGTTATGTATTGTGAATCAACAAAAGAAATGTGGGACAAGGTTATAAATATATATGAAGGATATGACAAGGTCAAAAAGAAAAAGCTTCAAACTTTTATAAGGCAGTTTGAAAGTCTCAAGATGAATGTTGAAGAAGATATTGTTTAGATTTATATTTATTTATATATTGATTTCCAGCAACGTGTCCATCACTGTGAAAGATATATGATGAACCCCGTTGGCTGGGTTCGAAACATCGAATTCAACAAAAATGTATGCGATTAAACCGGAAAACTCCTCTACACAAGATATTGTTTCTTACTTCCACATAGTAGATGAAGTAGTTAAGTCTCTCAGAGGGCTAGGTGAATATGTTAAAGAAAATATAATTGTCCAAAAAGTTTTAAGATCTCTTTGAGACCATTTTGACGATAAAGTTTGTTTCATAGAAGAACTAAAATATTTGGACAACTTATCTATTTATGAACTTCATGGAATCCTCACAACATACATGAGATAAGGTTAGGAAATCCAACTCACAAGGAAGTTGCGTTTAAGGCATCAAAGACATCGAGAAAGGGGAAGAATGATGATCGCACTATAAATGATTCTAATATTGAAATGACACAATTTTTCAGTAGGACGAAGAAAGGATCCAAACTTAAAGCTAAGTTACCTTTCATTTGTTTTAGATGTTGAAAGATGGGACATTATGCAACCAAGTGTTATTTCAAAGATGACAACAATGATGAATATGAACTTGTGAAAATAACATTCAAGAAGAGAGGCTCATGGAAAAAGAATTTCTTCTGCAAGAAAGGAAATGATGACTCTAATGAAGAAGAACATGATGAAATAAGAGAAATATTTTTCATGGCCTTCTCAAATGTAACAAATAACCTAGAAGAAGAAGAATGAAGTTTTGATGAAATATTGATCATTGCCTTAAAGGAAAATGATAGACTCAAGAAAATTAATGGAAATTTATCTCAGAAAATCATCTCTCTAAAAACCTAGAAATAAGAAGCTAAAAGAATAGAAGAAGCCTTGAACAATAAACTAAAGGAAAAGGAAGATATTTTTGAAAAAATGGAAGCTAAAGTAGTATCTCTAAAAAGGAAGTTGGACAAAGACAATAAGAATTTTAAGAGTTCCCAAACCTATGATATCATTCTCAACTCCCAAATACCTCCACATGACAAATCTGGACTTGTCTATACAAGTGAATCCTCTAATTCAAAGGGATACACCAGTGTTCATCATGAGAAAAACCTACAAATTTTGTTGATGTCCTTAAAGGATTTGAACACAATAATACAGTATTGTATATTCGTTTTTTAATATATTGTTTATTATATAGTTATTAATACTATTGTTGTTAATGTATGTAGTTACACCTAATTAGTAACTAATATATCCATAACAATAATCTCTTTATTTTGTCAAATTTTCCACGTTCCAAGCAATGGCCAACCCAAATTTTCTTATACAAATCCTATCTCTGAATACTGATATGTTTCGTTGGTACCAGGACAACCCATATAAGGTTCCCAACGATGGTGGGTATACCCAACCCACCAAAGCCATTTACAAGTGCTATTTTGGGTGGGATATAATATATTTATGCCTTTACAGTAGGTACGGTATACGAATTGAGAATGTGAGTTGCGAAGGATTTATTAATTAAAATACCACTATGTTTAAATAGTGGTACAGATTAGTTGTTGGTTTGGATGCTGCATACAAAGACTAGTGCAAGGATAAAGAAAATACCAAAGCTAGACGAAAGGAAGGAAATTGCAAAGGAAGACATTAGTAATTGAGGAATAATATTTCCATGAGAAAATGGACCGAAATGCATCAAATATAAAATGGGGAAAATTGTTTTTTTTTCTTACAATAAAAAAAAACAAAAATTGCATGATCTACAATTTGATTATTAGGATGCATATTATGGTGGCAGAAAATTTTTAAAACTGGTTCCTAGGTATATCCAAAGCACATATGAATTTGTATTTGGATCCAATCTGAGGATCCATGAATCTGTCCCCAGAGGAAAGTGGATCCAGTAACACAGATGTATATTTCACTTTTTTGTTGGACCGATATTGGTGCAGCTTGGATGATAAAATGGAAATCTAAATAAGAAGACTTCTTTGGTCTTGTTTGTATTCATTTTTATCATTTCTCTTGAACAAAAATTTATTCCAAGCCTTTCAAGAAATAGAAATTTCATTTCTTCGCTTGAATGTTGGAATGCCAGGGAGTAGTTAGTAGACCTACCTGCCCTAGTCTAGTGAAACTAAATCTTCTCCAATATTATTAGAGTGAGTTAATGCTTGATCCCATACACCCCATCAATACATTGGAAATATAAGGCACAAATATTCAATCCTTCATCATTACTTTTTCATTCCAAATCACTGAAAACATTTTCTTAGAGTTTTACCATGCTTGTAATTCCATGGTTGTGTGTTTAGGGATATTCCTTTTGAGATCAAATATGAATATTACCCTAAAAACACTAGAAATATCATAGTCAAAATCCGTTGTAAATCCCAATTGTTCAATTATTCGATTGGTGGTAGCCTTAAGGGGATTTTGACTTGATTTGACTAGGCCATTAGATCCCCATGATCCCCTTAAAAATATTTCCACCTAGACAAATTTATTCGAAGAACAAAGATATTGTTCATACAAATATTGAAGATTCTATGGTTGTGAGGTGAGAGGTGAGATAAGTAGAATTGTCAAGGCATTTGATAGCTTAACTTGGAATCTCCATTATGATAAGCTATGAAAAGTTTCATTTCCTAATGATATTTCATGTAAAAATTACATATAGCAAGAGGTGGCTCCAAGAGATTTCCATATATTGTATCTTGCTTTGGATATTGAGAATATCCCATAATTACCCAAATACGTCTTCTCCAAAATTTTATGGTGCCTCTTTGGCTACTATCCCACATGTCTTCTTATTCATTAGAAAAATCAAAATTTGAGGATAGAAATGAAGATGCCATTATGATGTTGTTTATTCTTTGTTTGGGACAATGGAATAATTTTTGGCTCAGACACTCTTGCAACCTATAGAGTATACCTTTTACAACAATTATCATTGAAATATTTCTCAGCTATTATGGCCAAATATTGTAGTATTTTAAAACCCCGATAAGTTCTTATTGGTATCCCTACAACAAGAAACAATTATTTGTCTTTTTCAAAGTAATAGAGGTGTTTATGAATACGGAGAGGAAGTATTGAAAAAAAAAACCTTCTTAACTCCCTTGAAGACAATGATGCTACTACCATCATAGGAGAAGTTGACAAAAAATTTTGAAGAAGTTAATATTATCTACCACCCAAAGGCTACCATGAATACTTCAAATCTAGAACAAAATATCAAAGAAATCCTTAACTATACCTAAATAGAGATTCATTGAGTGAATTTATGGTTAATGGTGGGTCATATGTATTATTCTTTGATGGAACACCAAAATTTAATGATTAAGTCCCACACTATGATGAACACCAAGAACAAATGTTGAAGGATGACTATGTGTTAAACACCATGTTAAAACACACAGATGGTGTATGAGAAGGATAAACACACACACAAGAGACTCAACACACAATGAAAGATAAGTGTGAGGCTTTCTTATTTTCCATTATACAAAGATGTACATTTATAGTACAATGGTGTGACTCTTGGTTTCATATTCCAAGGTCACTTGGACTCCATTGTGACTTTTCGCATTCCACACCTACCCATGTAGGATTAGGTGTTTCAACATCCCCCCTTAATCTGAAGGGGCATGTGTGAGTCCAAGAAAAGAGTTTCAATACAAATCTACAAAGTATGCATGGCAGCACTTGGGCTGAATCAACTCTCTGAAATGTTGGAAAAAGAGGTGGTTTAAGGATGACCACCAACACTGGAATGCAAAATTTGTTGCAGTTCTCGGAACTCTTCCAAAACTGGCAAGAAGCTAAAATCTTCTTCTAGAGGAATTGTCCCTCATAAAAAAAGGGAGACCTTCAACCTAAAAGAAGGGAGGTCTACTACCTGTGATGGTTTTAGGATTACCAACAACTCTGAAATGCTTTGAAGCATTTCATGGAACTCAACCAAAGATGGCAAGAAGCTGAAGGCTGCTAAGATGAAGGCTTCTGCTAGAGGAAGTGTTCTTCATATATGAAAGGGAGACCTTCGACCTAAAAGAAGGGAGGTATACTACCTGTGATGGTTTTAGGTTATCCACCAACCAAAGATGATGGTTTAAGGTTGTCCACCAAACGAAGGCATGCTCATGGGCATCTGTGTCTTTGGCTACATCTCTGAGTCCGGAATGACGAATTGTGCCTCAGTCTTGCTTGAATTGCTATGTCTCTGGCTACAACTCTGAACATGGAATGAGATATTGTGGCTCAGGCTCGCTTGATCTAACGTCAAAGCTCCATTTTCCCCCCTGTCAGGGACAAGGTGAGATGATGGCGAAAAATCAATTGCATGTTTGTTCAATATCCGTGAACATGTTTTGACATGCGACTTAAACATCTTCTTGGTTGCTGATGCCCATTGCCAAGAAGCGATCTATCCAAGATGAATCTTTGTTCTTGCAGGAGGCTTGTGTCTTAAGCATCTGTGTGAAGAATGGGTGTACCAACCATAGTGCTTGCATGGATGAAGATCAAAACAGTGATCTTTCATATGGCCAACTCGATCACAGTGTTGGCATTTTTCAATCTATTATGGAAGTGGAACAGGATCTGGAACAACTGTAGGTGAACTGTCATACAGGAATCCGGCACTCTGAAATAGGATGGGCTTGGTGTAGTATAGAATATGAAAGGACACATTCTTGTCATATCCAAGACCAGTTCGATGCTTGTTGTGGACAAGCTCTTCCCAAGGTCTGATGATGGGCTTGAGGAGTGTAGGTTGAGCTGCTGCATCTACATGTAAATCTGCTCTTGTGTAATGAACTGAATGGGAATCAACTGCAACTTTATCTTCTTTCTTCTGATGAGAGTCCTTCACAATATTCTGAACAGAAACAGGTTCAGAATGGTGACTCTTTTGCTGAAGTTCGTCTTGTTGGAGCTGAGATTCCAACTGCAAAAACTCAATCTTCTCTTGTGCATCTAGCAAACAATTTTGAATGTTACAAAGAGCATGCTTGCTCATTCTTATAATATCATCAACATTTGAATGAATGAGGTTATTCGACAACACTAATGCCTCATTGATTTTGGCCATTTTCAACAACTTAGGCTCAAAAAATGAAAGGGTGTCGGCTACAACCAAAAAACACCCGTTTACAATGTGATTGAAGAAATACAAATGACTCAAGAGAACTTCCAACTATGGAAATCTCAAAGTACAAAGTGTGCTCCTCAAACGATGGAGGACAATCAACAATGAGTTACATCAACAACTAAAATTTACTGATTGCAACTGTGAAGATGAAAATTCCACTCACAATACAATGTCAATATGTCTGCAAAATGAATGTGTAGCAAAAACAACTGTGCAAAAGGCCTTTAAGGCAGCTGAATTTTCCTTCAACGAGTTGTTTTGAATGATAGTAAACTTGTCTTCAAATGTAAATTTCTTCAAAAAATCACTCTTATGCCACAAATCACACAATGTCAAATCTGCAATTTTCTCTATGTCATTTCGTCATTCACTGTTGTTCATTTCCTCTGTCTCCTCTCTCTCTGCTGATTTTTTTTTTTTTTTAAATACTTAAAAAATAAATTAATGGAAATTAATTAGAAATGGAGGAATTTAAATATATGAGGGGAGGGGAATTAAAAGTGAAGGAAATTTATTGATAGGGGGAGGTATTATATTAAAGGGAGGGCGCATATTAAAAAAAAGTTAAAAATATAAAAAATGATTTTTAAAAGAGGAGGGAGGGACGAATAGGTGATGGTGGGAGCGGACTATAGTGAGGGAGAGTCGAAAGGGTAAGGGGCGTGTGAGGTGGAGGGCGTGTGTACGTGCAGAGAGGGAGCTGTGGAGTGATAGAAACGGGGGTTAAACAGCGTGAGGGCTTCGTTTAGAGATGGGAAAGTTGGTAAGTGCGCAGAGGGAGGCGAGGGTAAGGCCTGTAGGGGCAGCATTGTTGTGTGTGTTGTGAGGGCGTAGTGGGTAGTTGAGGGAAGGGGGGTGGATAGCTTAAGGCGTGGGGAGGGGGCAGATTAAACAGGGCTGAGAAGCGTGGTATGAGCTAAGTGTGGGAGCAGGGCCGTGGAGTAGGCCGTGGGGCGTGGTATGAGTTGAGTGTGGGAGCCGCAGGTTTGAATATTACAAACATAAGTGCAGTGTGAGCGATCAAGGGAATGGAGAAGGGGTCATATGGCCGAGGAGGGTATGGTGATTTGGGGTTTGGGAGAGTCATAGGCTGTAGTGGGGAGGTTGTATGCTTGTGAGAGCAGGGGGTTTGAAGAGCGTATGGGTGAAAGAGGGTTCGTAGAGCACGTTGCTGTGTATGCAGTGTGGTAGGAAGTGAGTTGCAGAGGGTGTATTTAGAGTGTGGGCCGTGGGTAAGGAGGTAGGTGTGTAAGGAGTAGAGCATTGGAATGGCTGGTAAAGGGGAGGCCGAAAGGCCAAGTTGCAGAGTTTTTTTTTTTTTTTAAATAAAACAGTAGAGAGTAGACTAGCAGAGGACAGTGGAATTTTTTCCAGATGTATAGCAAAACAAATCCAGCAGCAGAAGAAAGTGCAGAAATGAGGGTAAATTCAAAATTTTAATCTTCAAAACAGTAGATTTTTTTCAAATATACAACAATCTACTCCATTGCAGAATTTAACAGTATTCAGAAACCCAGAAACTTGCAGAGATTTTTCAATGAAAAACTCAGAAATTTTTCTCTCAGAAACCCTCTTTAAACAGTATTCCAATAGCTCTTGAAAATGCAGATTTTAATAAGCAAAAATTGCAGAGAAAAATTAGAATGAAAACCTTCAGATGCACAAAGTTGTGTTTCTCCAAACCAATTTCTGAATGGTGTCAAGGATTTTGAGTGCTGCTCCTTCTCAAAACCAATGCTGCCAATTTCTGAATGCTGCAAAAAGCTTGATGAATGTGGCAAAAAAGACTGCTGCAAAAAATCTCTAAACACTGCAAAAATGCCAAGAATTTTGCAGATATGCACAGGCCATAAGCACAAATGGCTCACTCAATTTGGAGCAGGGCCAGCAATTTCCACTCTGATACCATGTTAAACACCATGTTAAAACACACACATGGTGTATGAGAAGGATAAACACACACACAAGAGACTCAACACATAATGAAAGATAAGTGTGAGGCTTTCTTATTTTCCATTATACAAAGATGTACATTTATAGTACAATGGTGTGACTCTTGGTTTCATATTCCAAGGTCACTTGGACTCCATTGTGACTTTTCGCATTCCACACCTACCCATGTAGGATTAGGTGTTCCAACACTATGAAAGACATGTTCCATATCTAAAGAAAGATAAAGAATTTGAAGGCTTTATATCTATCCATGGGTGATAAAAACATGTTGGTATGCCTGAGAAGATCCTTATCGCTAATAACTCTATAATAGATTTAATCACTATGAACAACCAAGTATGTACTGAACTTGCAGAGGACTGGCATGAAAAGTATAATACAAACCTAGAATGGAATAATAAAAATGAAGGTCACTACCAAGATGATAAATAGAAATACAGTGGATAAAGAGATGATAAAGGAAGTGAATGGACTTCCACTATATGAATCAAAAGAGTTTACCATTTATGATATTGTTAGAGTCTTGTAATTTACAGTATCAAAAGCTGATTGTGTACTTTCTCTTTGCAAATTTTTCATATTTTACATAAATATCAGTATTTAAAATTATTTTCCAAAGAAAGATAAAGAGACACAAAAGAAGAAGAAGAGAGGGTATTTAGAAAAGGAGAAATGAAAAGTTCATGTTATAGATATGTAGCCTAAAAATTACCTGATGGTCTCCTGCAATCAAACTGAAGAGTTCAAATTTGGATCTAAAGGTCTGAAAAGGGATGATTAGGACCTTTGGTATGTTTTTATCTTATGTCTTCAACCATATTGTAGATCCTTTTACCCGCCCCTTTGTTATTCCTCTTATCCTAAGTTTCATTTCCCCCCTCGACTCTCATGTCTTGACCTATCTGCATTAACCATCCATGTTCCCCCACCTCCACATCTGACGGTTTTAGATGCATTTCACACCCCCCTTAGCCTTTGAACTTTAACCATGAAGGGGGGTCCGAAATGGGTAGTTTCAAGTCTGGATCTACTCCCACACTTCAATTCACACATATTTTGCACCCCCTTTCACAATATTGCCTACCACCTTAGGACCCCTCCGAAAACTAACCTTGGGTTTTAAGTTCATGATATAACATTCCAAAGGAGATATGCGATGAAGTGGGACCCTTTCACCTGCCACACCTCCTTTCCATTTCAATCCCCTTAAAAAATCATTAAAAATTACATTTTTTCGACCCATATGCATTAACCATCCCTGTTCCCCCACCTCCACATCCAACATTTTTTAGATACATTTCGCACCCCCCTTTCCCCTTTACCTTTTCATCACTATATCATTGTTTTCACTTACCTCCACTTCCAATTTCCCCGATTGCAATTAAAGTGGGCCATTCCTCCCTGACACGCCACCTGGTTCCCCATATATATCGCACAACATATAAAATACCACTTCGCAGATCACATATTATAACTTGTCACATCATAGAAAAACCTTAACACTTGCGATCGCCGATTTGCAATATATCGCATCGCACATTTTTTAACTTATCATTTGAAGCACCTACAATGTATTTTGTTTAAATTGCGATGCGATTGGCCCCACCACAGTAGCTTTGCTCCCCCCCCCCCCCCTTCAGGCCGCTTGTAATACATATCATGTAATATGAAACCTCATACACTTACCATAGAAACCATTCACTATTTTATAACTCCTCTGATTGCAGTGGGCTGCATCTCTATCATGCCACATCATCGTCCTCCGCTAGCGCAAATAGCACTTCCCTAATTTTAGTTCTTACGATATTGCCTAAACTCCAAATTTTGTGATGTGCAGTAAAACATAATACTTACGATTTGCGATGCGGTTGGGTCCTAATCTCGTACTGCACTTTGCAAGTTTTAATCTTTAACCCCCACTACTTATAAGAAAAACCTAATATTTGTTATTGCAATGTGGTCAGTCCCACTTTACGCTGCCACGACACTTCCCTTCTCCTTGCACTTCACACTTTTCATCTTTTAGTCTTTACCTTCTCCGCGTATGGTTGAACATTAAGATTTGCGATTGTGATGCAGTCGGTCCCACCTTCCCTCCACGTCACCTCCCACTTCTCATTGCATCACCGATTACATTCTACATAACTTAAATTGTTAAACATGCGAAGTGCGATACCAGCACGGATGCGATGTGGCTTCACAGCTAAAATCTAAACATTTTTAGCTATGGGTATATGAGTTTTTACACTGTTTTGTTTGGAAAAGGGTTGAAATGCGACAAGAAGGATTTGGGCAGAAAATAAAAACCATTGGTAAATTTGGGCAACAAAGGGCATTCATGCACAATTTCTATGTTATAATGGAAGAAATGGAAAAGGTAGAAAAACAAATCAGCACATTCACTAATCGATGAAAAGTAGCAATCACTGCACCAGACTTAATTACCCAACGCGAGTTTCCTGAATAACAGGGCCAGATGTCAGAGCCACCACTGGTTACCTCTTTGTGACCATCACAACCACCTCCAAGCTTATTGTTTGATCTTCCAAGGAGCCATTGAATCATTTGGATCTACGAAAAGTTGCCCGAAATTAATTCCAGAGGTAGTGTTGTTGTCAGTGATGTCTGATCAACCCTTGCATGGCCACACTTGTCCATTTTGTGTAAAATTGTAATTAATGAAGGGTTGTCAAGTAAGGTAGGGTAACCAATTTAGTATTTAGATAAATACTTCATGCCTTAGCAGTATCAAGCATTGGATATTGTTAGCCCCTACATTGTCAGAACTACTATATTGGAGCATTGTAACTTTGGAGCTGGACATCAATAATCAAAGACCATTTTCACGATCCTTGGCATGTGTTAAAATGGTGATGTGTTACCTCTCTATTTTAAATGTTTATGTTGTTTTCCCTGCTGTGCATCTGTTCATCTAATTGTAAATCAAAAAATTTAGATTAATATTTGTTGTCGGAACACCCTAATTTTGTCTACATTTTCAATCTTAATGTTTTCTGCTGAATTCCGATTAAATAATTATTAAATGCTCTATAGTCACTACTGAACCTTTCTATTTATTTCACCTCATAATTCACACAGCTCTAAAGATCCATTTTGCAAAGTTAGCTTTCCCTGTGATGCTCTTGAATGTTGATGTGCCATTCCAACCTTTTGACTCCATAGACCAATGGATTAGTCCCTGCAACTCTATCTGTCTTAACCACACAATCAATAAAAAAAAACAACCCTCACAATTTCTATAACTAGTCTAATATCAGCAGTTAGAATTATCAAGCTAAATCATAAAAACAGAGAGAGCCCTCTCTGAATCTAGGAAGGCTAGGTCCTAGAATCCAAAGTGGTTTGATTTTTTCCTCTGTCGTTTTTTCTTTCCAATCTTACAAATTACAGAGTGATTACATAATGGCGACCATATTGAGGAGTTATTGAAAAGCTCATCATTCATCAAAACTCAAAAACCCCAGTCAAAATATTATATGATTCAAGTATGTTCCAATATTGGTATCTGGTTTTTTATCGTGGACAATAGCCGGACACAAAAAAGTTGAAATCATCCACCTAGCGACTCCACAATTTTTCGTTGACCTAAAGAATCCACTGATAAAAGAATCCAAATTGGTTGTGCATATACAGTCACCCCACTCTCTGACTAATTGACAATATGGATCCAAGAATACAACGCAGGTATGCTCCAGTGAACAAAGATAACATTCCCTTATTCCCACACAAAATGCCTCAGGTAATTTGGAAAATAAATATTCCTATTTTTCAAGATGAGAATGTTGATGATGCTTCATTACATCTCATTAAGTTTCATATACATTAATGGAAGTGGAAGGTAGAATGGCATGAGGATTGCCTCATGAATATGTTCATGGCAACATTAGAAGGGAAAGTGAGGGAATGGTATGAAGGTCTAAATGCTAGTAGTTTGTTTTCTTTAAGGGATTTCCACAAGGTGTTTTATGAGCATTATAAAGAATATTCTCCATCTTTACTATTAGCTGAAAAATGTTGTGACCAGTCTGAGGATCTCATACAATACCTTGTAAATATTGATGAATATATAGGAAATTGGCATCCTGAGGATCTCTTAGAAGAAATTTATGAATTTCATTCTCAATTTAATTGTCATGATAACCAAGAGAAGTTGGTTGAAAATGAAAGCCATCAAGAAATGAAAATAGATCCACATGATCTCTCTATGGAGACAAATGATAATTCATCTGCTCTTTTGTGTGAAGCTAAAGAATATATTCACTGTCATGATTAGTCTTCATAAGAGAAAGAAAGAAATTGTTGTTTAATGTAAAGAAAAAAAATACTGCCTCCTCCTTTAAATGAAGAAGAAACTAATCAAATTTTGAGAATGCATCCAACCTCTCAATATTTATGTGATGAAGAGATTATGTCTATTTGTTCTACTGCAGATTTATGTACTGAAGCATTTCCTCATGAAGAAACAAAAGAACAAATTGATACTAATGTTGTTCTACCTTCTCAAGAAGGCCTATTTCTAGAAAGTGCTCCTATTCATCAGAATGATGGCATTCCAACATAATTTAGCCAACTCAGTCAAGACATATCAGTTTTTATTGAGGAAAGCATAGTAGTATATAATGAGGATGCCATGTTAGATGACCATGAAGAATAGGTAGATATTATCTTTTAGAGGTATCCTGAGCATGAAAGAGTGGAACATGGAGTAGCCCTAGTCGAAGTATGTTATTAAATCCTCAAGGCTAGGTATTGTTCCAAGATCATTTTTTTGGTTTCTTAGAATCATCTAAAGGAGTATACTATGCCTAGAATGGTTTTTTACAGAGTTTATCGAAAATTTTGAGAACTACTGTTCAAAGGCCAGTACAATGGGAGTGGCCCTTTTGTTTTCTAAACATACTCAAAAAGTTGAACAAGAACCAATCATGTAGTCCTTTACTTGATTGGTTTCATTGGAGAAAGGAGTTCACTTATTTTATATATCATCTCCAAGTTAGATTAGGGTAGGTAGGTGTGAAAATAAGCTCGGTACTCTAAGCATATTTCAATTTTTTTTTTTAGATGGCTTTTCATTTTCAGATCAGCGTGTTTCAAACTTTAGTTTCAGCTCAGTTTTGGTTTCACCATTCAAGTTTTCAAGGTGCAACAGTATGTTCAGCTTGATGGATTGTGGTGGATAAGTTCAATTGTAGTTTCAGATCAGATTTCAGTATGCTAATAAGCTGGGTGGACATGCATCTGGTATATTTTAATCAGTCAAAGTCAGGAGAACAAATCACCAAGTTTCCTAATAGTTCAAGATACAAATTGTGGGATCAGCCCAATGGATCATGCCACTAGTCTGCAATGTTCTTGAAACTTCCCTAAACAAAAGTGCAATCCCCAACTGAAGCCACTGTTAGTGTCCTGTAATTTATAGTATCACAAGGTGACTATGTACTTTCTCTTTGAAAATTTTTCATATTTTACATAAATGTCAATATTTAAAAGTATTTTCCAAATAAAGATAAAGAGACACAAAAGAAGAATAAGAGAGGATATTTAGAAAAGGAGAAATGAAAAGTTCATGTTATAGATATGCAGCCTAACAACTGCCTTAAGGTCTAAAAAGGGATGATTTTTGTCAAGTTTAGGACCCTATGGTATGTTTTTGTCCTAAGTCCCCAACCATATTGCATATCCTTTTACCCCAGCCTTTTGTTATTCCTCTTATGCTAAGTTAAATTTTTCCCCCTCAACTCTCATGTCCCGACCCATCCGCGTTAACCATCCTTGTTCCCCAACATCCACATTTGAAGGTTTTAGATGCATTTCACACCCCCTTAGCCTTCAAAGTTTAACCATGAAGTGGGCATCCAAAATGGGCAGTTTCAATTCTGGCTCTACTCCCATGCATCAATTCACAGTTATTTCGCAAACCCCTTTCACAGTACCACCTACCACCTTAGGACCCATTTGAAAACCAACCTTGGGTTTTAAGTTCATGAAATAAACTTCCAAAGGTGATATTCAATGAAGTGGGACCCATTCACCTACCACACCTCCTTTCCATTCCAATCCCTTTAAAAAATCATTAAACCTTAACTTTTTTCGTGTTTCCGCTTTAGCTCTCCCCTTTACGTTCTCATCGCTATATCATTGTTTTTCACTTACCTACGCTTCCTATTTCCCCAATTGCAATTAAATTGGGCCATTCATCCATGAAAGGTCACCTTACCCACAATATCCATCACACATCACATAAAATACCGCTTCGCAAATTGCATAATATAACTTTTCGCATCGCAACAAAACCGTAACACCTACAATCACCAATTTGCGATATATCACATTTCACATTTTTTAACTTACCATTTGAAGGGCCTATAATGTATTTTTTAAAACTTGTGATGCATTTGTCCCCACCATAGCATCTCCACCTCCGAGTTTAGGCTGTTTGCAATACATATCATGTAATATGAAACATCATACACTTACCATAGAAACCATTCACTATTTTATAAACTCTTCCGATTGTAGTGGGCTTAATTTCTATCATGCCACATCATCATCCTCTGTTAGCACAAATCAGACTTTGTTGATTTTAGTGCTTACTGTATTTCATAAACTCCAAATTCTGTGATGTGCGGTAAAACATACGATTTATGATTTGTGATGCGGGTGGGTCCCAATATTGTACCACACCTCACAAGTTTTAGTCTTTAACCCCCGTTTCTTATAACAAAAACCTAATATCTGCGATTGTGATGCAGTTGGTCACACTTTCCCCTACCACGCCACTTACCTTCTCCCCACACTCCACACTTTTCATATTTTAGAATTTACCTCCTTTGCTTACGGCTAAACCTTAAGATTTTAGATTGCGATGCGATCGGTCCCACCTTCCCTCCATGTTACCTCCCACTTCACATCGCATCTCTGATTACATTCTCCATAAATTAAACTGTTAAACATGTGAAGTGTGATACTGATGCGGCTTCAAAACTAAAATCTAAACATTTTTAGTCCCAATATATGAGTTTTTACATTGTTTTGTTTGAAAAAGTGTTGAAACATGACAAGAAGGATTTAGGTAGCAAATAAACACCACAGGTCGAGTCGGGCAGTAAAGGGAGTTCATGCAAAATTGTTATGTTATAATGGAAGAAATGGAAAAGATAGAAAATCACATCAGCATAGTCACTAATTGACGAAAAGTAGTCATCACTGCACCAGACTTAATTACCCAATACCAATTTTCTGAATAATAGGGCCAGATGTCAGAGCCACCATGGTTACCTCTTTGTGACCATCACAAGCACCTCAAAGCTTATTTTTTGATCTTCCGAGAAGCCATTAAAGTGTTTGGATCTACGAAGAGTTGCCCAAAATTAATTATAAAGGTTTTGTTGTTGTCAATGATGTCTGATCAGGCCTTCCATGGCCACACTTGTCCATTTTCTGCTAAATTGTAATTAATGAAAGGTTTCCGAGTAAGGTAGGGCAACCGACTTGGTCTTTCGATAAATACTACATGCCTCAGTATCAAGAATTTGATATTTTTAGCCTTTGCATTGTAAGAACTACTATATTGGAGCATTGCAATTTTGGAGTTGGACATCAATAATCAAAGACCATTTTCACAATTCTTGAGCTGTGTTAAAATGGTGATGTGTTAGTTCTCTATTTTAAATGCTTTTCTTGTTTTCCCTATTGTGCATCTATTCATCTAATTGTAAATCATAAATTTTATATTAAGGTTTTCTGTCAGATCACCTTAATTTTCTATGCATTTACAATCTTAATGTTTTCTACTGAAGTCTGATTAAATAATTCTGAACTGCTCTTTAGTCACTACTGAACCTTGCTATTTCTTTCACCTCATAATTCATAGAGCTCTAAAGATCCATTTAGCACAGTTAGCTTTCCCTGTGATGCTCTTGAATGTTGATGTGCCAATCTAGCCTTTTGACTCCATATCCCAATGGATTATTCCCTACAACTCTATCTCTCCAACCACACAATCAATCAAAACAAAAAACCCTCACAATTTCTATAACTAGCCTAATATTAGCAGTTAGAGTTATCAAGCTAAATCATAAAAATAGAGAGAGCCCTCTCTGAGTCTAGGAAGGTGAGGTCTTGGACTCCAAAGTGGTTTGATGTTTGTCCTCTGTCATTTTTTCTTGCCAATATTACAAATTATAGAGTGGCAAACTATATAATGTTCACGTTTCTTTTAATTTGGAAATTACAGTGAGATCGATTGGCAAGATGAGAAATAGCACTGCTTACATATTTGTAGTATTATTGATAACGTTATGCTAAAGGTAGTGGATGAAGTTCACTTACATGACTCAAATTAAGCTACCGTTGAAGTAATAAGGTCCATGTTGCTTTCTAAATTTAAAAGGGTGGATGCTCATATATTCAATTATAAAACCAACAACCCATCATAATCATGAACATATTTTATACATCTCAAGGATGCTCCAAATTTTAGAGGTGGAAGTGACAACAATTTTGTTTATATGGAATCTGGAGAAGCAAATCCAAGCTAAGAATAGGGTACATGCTAGAATCTAATGATTCATTTATGATAAAACTTAGAAATTTATCCCTAACAAGAGAAGAATATCAAGAAATGGCACTGTTAATGCCACGATATAGGAATACTAGAAGAATTCTGCTTCTTGATATTTGGATGACACATTAGTAAGTCCTGTTGTAATATATTGACAGTTTAAAGAAATATGATAAGAAAGAGAACTTTGTTCTTAAATATTTTCTATGTGTGACAAAAACATAAGTTCTGATATGATATTTTCATGTTGCGCTTTGACTAGACGAAGTGTGTTGTTTGAGAATGCTGCTATTCAAAATTTATGTAGATCAAGTCTTGAAAAATGTTTCTAGTGTTAGTTATCTATGCATGAAATATGGTGAGATGTGTATGTATTAATATGATGTTCATAAAGGATGCAATTATAAAGAGGTACATAAATTGACCAATTATTTTCCAGGAAAGGACATACGATCAAATACACTGTTGTATCCCTTGCTACAAAATTGAGGTTTTATCAAAGGGAATTTTTTTTTTTTTTTTTTTTATTGTAGATAAGGTTGGGGATATAATTAATTTGGAACTAGATGTTTTCCAATGTAAGATACCATGGAAAAATGATGGAGTCAATTTTGTTGAACTCGACTAGTGTTTTCGAAATGTAGATATGGTTGATATAATTTTGGGAAAGAGAAGGTGATAGAAATAAACTATTTAATGTACATTTGATGGAAAATAAAAAATTCTAGCATTTTGAATTGGATGTTTCCTTGTTTGACATGATGGTCCAACATATAATAAAATGGCATTGTGAAACATGATGGTCAAACATATAAGAAAAAATGATGTTCTTTTAAGATGATGAGATGGCTACATTGTGTTTGGATATCTCTTTAGCAGCTTTATTTTCCTTGGAAAGACTATAATTTTTGTAATTTTTTTTCTTTCTATAATTCGGTTATGGATGTATTTTTATTTTTTTTCATGGATGGTTATTTTGAAGTTAGGTAAATATATGAAAATCCTAGTAGGTTATCTTTTCTTATCTTGGTTTTATGGTTTTCTTCAATGAATGGATCATGTATTAGACATGTTAGCTTAGGATTCTCTTCATGATCCATTTTAAACTAGTTCTTCTTCCAAGTCGTTGAGGAAGTAGCATGCTATATTCTACAATTGCTCCATTTTTTAAAATTTAAAACCTTAATTCAAACTCTAGAACAAGTAGTTTAAATTACCCTAGTCCTTTTGAATCTTGTATCTATTCCAAATTTTTCAATTTTATTGTTCCTTGACCCCATATTTCCAAAAAAATTATTTCCAAGCTAAGGCATTGATTGCTACCCCCAATCACTTATTTTTTAAAAAATATTTTAAATCGTTTTACTAGGGTTTCCTCTCCAATATCACCGGTTAAATTATTGATTGATTATGTTTCTCTTCAATGGATGAATCATGTATTAAACATGTTACCTTCGTTTTTTTTCATGATCCATTTTAAAATAACTCTTATTCTGAGTTATTGAGGAAGTATCATGCTACATTATACCATTGATCCATTTTTCAAAATTTAAAACCTTGATTCAAAATTTAAAACCTTGATTCAAACCTTGATTCAATTTTTTTGTTCCTTGATGTTGGATGCCCCAAATATGTGTGGGCAAGTTAAGACATTGATTTCTATCCCCCAGCACTCATTTTATTTAAAATCCTTTAAATTTTTCTACTAGGTTTTCCTCTCCAAAATCATCCTGCAAATCATTGATTGTGTGTGTTTTGAGAGCTCCCATTTGAACTCAAATCTTGGAACTACCATAACCCTAACAATCCTATCTGAGGGAGCACACCCCTTGAACCAAAAGAGAGCTGACTACAAGTGATAAGAGGGTTGGTGAGGTGACAGTGGCACCCTTTGAGGTGCAATGGGCTTCACACTTGAGATTTTAGAATTTATCACAAAAATTTTTAGATTTCACTGTAACTATTTTGAGGTTGCTGCAAAAGATAAAGGCCATTTCTCGAAATATGGAATTAGATAATTTCAGTTTTCAATATCTTTCCATCCATGCAACTACATTGGAAAATCAAAGACATTATTCTTACAAATTTTGAAGATTTTGTGCATGTGAGGTGAGAAAAGAGTCATTATGAAGGCATTGGCAACTCACCCTTGGTGATTTTTTGTGAAAAATGTATGCATTTATCATAAATTTATAGTATGAATGAAACATGGCTCCTTGGAATTTTCATGTGTCATTTTGTATATTGGTTATTGAAAACATCCCAAGATATACGAATAATATTTCATCCAAAATTGTATGAAAACTGTCCAACATTTGATTGTTATTGTTACAGATGTATTGGCATTGTATTATTAAAAAAACAAAAAAAAAATAATCAAAATAAAAAAATATTAAGCGAGTTGAATAATCTCCCCATGCTAGCTGCTAGAACGTGATTTCAATAATTTAAATTCAAATTTTTTCTCTAACATAGTCAACTAAGCTCCTCCAGAGAAATTAATGTCTTGATTAAAAATTTGTATAAATTGAAGATGAGATACATGGTTTTGAGAACATTTATCGATGAAGAAAAAAAAAAGAATTCATTGTAGCATAAGGTAAGTTCACATCTCGTAAACTGACTGGAGAAAATGATACATCTGAAAGTTTTAGACCAGAGAAGAGAATCTATGTGATTTTGTGGAAAATTCTTTTCAGAAAGTTTTAGAACACTTGCAAGAGTTTTTGATCTGTGGCTTATTATTGCGGATTGTTGGAGCCTCATAAAGACCAAGTTAGAGCTTGGGATCATACATGTTGGAGGTTGGTAGATTAAACATTTTTGTTTTCGTCTAGGGTTGGAGCCTTGAAGTATTATTGTACTTGATTCATTGTAAAGAGGATTGAAGTCCTCGTCAATCTAATTAATAAAATGATTCATTATTATTATTATTATTTTTATTGATATTAACGGGTAAAGTAAAAATTGTAAAAGAAATACAGATTGACCCCCCCCCTCAATATTTACAATAATTGGTTGCATATATAGTGTTCAAAAACCCGAGTGACTATCTATATTTATGATCTTGGTGATCGATATATTCAATTGTTGTAGGCTAAGCATTAACTAAAACACCCTTCTTCCATTGATTCTTCCTGCATATATATTTTTGCAATAGATGGCACCAATAAGCCGCAATAGATGTTACCAATATGCCATAAATATTTCCATTGTTAAGCCACAATAGATTCCACCATTTGGTGGCAGAGATTGCCAATGTTAGACTGCATTAGATGCCACCTTTAGGCCACATAAAATTGTTAAAATAATTGTGTACAATAGCCCTAACTTCGACCTGTACCAAACCACAAAAACAAGTACAAACCATGTCCTTATATCTTCTCCAACTCGTCTTCTTTAGGCTTGTGGTACCTTAGATTATAACACTTGGATGATGCCGAGGTTTTAATTGCAAATGGTGGAGGATGCCAATTTATAGTTAATTCCACATGTAAAGGGTCACAACTATTGGGGTAGGCCGACTTGAAATATTATGAAGCTGACTTGTGAATTTTTTGGTTAGCATAAATTCAAATTACTAATAAGTGCCTTGAAATTGAAGTTGACACAGTTACTTGCCCAAATAAATGTCACATGAAATAATAGTGAGAGTGCCAAACACATTAATAATAATATATCTTTTATTCATTTTGAATCCTACTTTGGGGAAACATGGTTTATCTTTGGGGTATTTGGATTTCTCTTGGGGAAATTCATCCCAAAGTTGCCCCAGATTTCAACACTTCTTCTATTTATCCCAGCTTTTATTATCTCATTCAGTACATTGTGTTACAACATCTATGATCTAGGCAATTTTTAGGGAGAAATTCCTTGTTTCTCCCATTATATCATTTGTGAAGAGGAACCTTATTTTTTTTTAGTTTTTTAAAGATTTGAATAGTTATTTGACAATTCTTGAACTCTATTTTTTTGTTTGCATGAAATGAAACCTTGCAGCTCAAATGTCTACAAATTTTTCAAATATAAATCAGTTGTGATACTATGGTAATTTTGGATTTTTAAAAGAGGACTTGTTCTGTATAAGAAAATTTTAAGTTCCAAATTATATATGCATCCCCTTGGTATAACCTTACATATTTGACCTTTCTCCCGAGCGTCGAATTCTTAGATATTTTGGCCCCTCTCCTAACCTTCAAATTCTGGGATATTCCCAAAATCTACAATTGACATAAGTTTAGGATGAAAAACAATAATTATGGAATGGGTTGATACGGATGGTTTCATTTCCATTTGTTTCAAAGCTTTCCATAACTTCTATTGTTTGTTATGTTGACTTTGACAGTGGTCCATCCCATTTTCCAAATTAATATAATTCATGTTATAAGATGCAACATGTTAATTCTTCCTAGACCTTCAACCTTCATCTACATGAGTAAAGTTCATCTTTTTTTTCACACATATCACTTCCCATAAAAACCATGTAGATATTGATGTAATAATTGATGAAATAAATATCATACTTTTTTAATGTAAAATAGATCTCTCTTATAATAACTATTGTATGTTATCATATTGTTGCATGGTGCATTCACACACACACACACACACACACACACACACACACACACACATGTCGTTAAAGGTGATGAACTAATTAATCATTTATGGGTGGTTTGTATAAAGTCTAAGATAAAAGAGTGCAACCATTGGAATATTTGAGAGAAAATTCTTCTGCTGAGAGTATGAAATTATTTACACTTGTCTACTCAAACATTCTCCAAAACCACCCTGATTGTAAGGTATGTATATTCAGTTACATTTATTGTTGCAATGGTAGAGGATATAAACAATATTTTTGGCCTTGGCATTTAGTGTATTTTATTTTATGTTAGTTGGATTGTCAATCCGAATTATTTGTATTAAATAAGAGGACTATTTCACTTTTAAACATGAGAGGAGATTGCATTTATTGCATTTCAATGTTTATAAACTTGAAAAAAAATTTGATTCAAGGATCTATAAAAATATGTTTATGAATTAGAGAAAAAATTTGGTCCAATTCGCTTTTTGAAATTTATCGGAGGGAGGAGCGTTTACACCTGCCTCTTTGTTTTGTCCAAGTGCAACCTGAAGTTGTAGAGAAGGTCATTAACTTACAAGAAGGAATACAAAGCCATGATGCATGTGATGTGTCCTATAACTTCCAAGTTATTTCTTATTTATGCTTCTTATTCATACCTTATGTTCTCCAGGTTATTTCTTATTTATTCTTCCTGCTCATCTCGATTCCTTTCTCAGTATTTTTTTTAGTGAAATGGAAAACTATTTTTTTCTTCCTTGCAGAGACTACAAGAATTCAAGGACATATATACACTTCTCTTGATAATGGAGATTTACCCAAGCCTGGATTTCTGTATTCCCGACTAACTTGTCTTCCAAAGGAAACTCTTCAAATGAAGTTTAATTCATTCAATAGTTACCGCAGATTATATGAAATCAAATTAATTCACCAATAATTTCATCTCGGAGATGACTTTGTTGCACAATGTGTTGTCTATAATTAATGTCCACAGAATAAGTGAAAAAGAAGGAAAATG